>CM018040.1:32080469-32107969 GCA_008638375.1 Nyssa sinensis | reverse complement strand
GAAACCTTTGCAATTTGGTTCCATTTGGTGTGCTTTCTCATTATTCTACGTCGTGGCAACTTAGTGTCTTGTTTGCTTCACTGCTTTTTTTTTTTCAATTTTTTTTTTTTTAATTTCAAGAATGGAATAAGGATCACAAGAAACACAAAAATCAACTAGAATCACTCCCCGACAAAGGCGCCAAAATTTGGTGTGCTGTTGCAGGCAGCCAAAAACAAATAAAACTTAAACTCATAAAAATATATGTATTAGTGCGAGTAAGGATCGTTCCCACGGAGAGTATCTAGCCTAGTTTTATGCTATATGAACAAGGATGGGGGGGGGGTTTGAGTATAACGAAATTTTTTTAAGAAAAACAACTAAGGAACAATTCAAATTAAAGTATCGAAATCAATCAAAAGAACAAGCATTGGTCTAGGTCAACATCCACCATCATAATTTTACAACTGATCATCGATGCAAGTATATATCAATTCACACTTTGAATGTTCACCGTTGGAACTATTTTCCTATCTCTCTTTAGTTCGCAATTAATTAGAAAACAAGCGATCTAATTAACCCTAACTAGTAAACAACCCAAGACAAGCGCTAAAGGTTTAATCTAGTAGCAGCCTTAAGAATTAGAGAGATCGATGAAGCTAAACAACACAAGCACAAGCAGTTGTATTCAATTTATTCGAACGTTCTTCCTAAGATCTAATAATTTCTAACGCAGCAAATCATTAAATCTTAGTTGCTTCACAAATTAGAGGGATCAAACAACTACAGATTTGATATCTAACTTAGTAGTAGATTGCAACGAATAATAAACTAGTAGGCCTTCTCGTAATTAAACAAGACAATCATGAAAATAAGCACAAAAGAACATTCGATGCTCAAAGCATAAATTGAACAATAAAAATAAATTAGATCTCATAGTTTTATTAATTCCAAGTTTTCTGTTTCCTTCTGATTCCGAGACGTCAAATTTAATCTTTTCCTATCCTTTTCACGTGAAAAATCAAACTTCGAAACCTACTAGAACTCCTAAAGATATTCTAAATATTATTCAAAAATAAAAATATCCAAATCTAACTAATTAAGGGAAATATTAAAAATAAAATAAAGTTCTAATATAACTGCGAAAGTGGTGCTTTCAACTGGAATTTTCATCCACCAGATCTGAAAACTTCCAAAAAAAACCACGTGGACCCGCACATTAGAATTGCAGGCTAAAAAAATGCTCTAGAACGTCAACAGTGTAGGTGCAAGAACTACAAGCCCTTGTTCGACCTTGATTCAGCCATACTCTCTCAAAACGCAAAACATGAAAGTTGTAGATATATTTCTTGGCGTTCCATAACATCTTAAATCATCATAATTGGAGGTCGGATGAGAGAGTTATGCCCAAATTACGAAACGATGTTGAAACTATCTAGAATCGCCCAATTAGTTTCATTTTGCACTTAACGCCTCTATTTGCATCCTAAATCAAAATATAAGAATAATGAGTACATTTTGGCATGAAATAAGTATAAAAGACTAAATATTAAGGGAGAAAAATATGACATTTTGCATTCTCATCACCTTGGCATTTGTCTTATCTCTATTTCCTTGTTGGTGATCCTAAATCATGGATCAGAATACATTGATATTGTATCAATACATATCTCAACTTAAATCTTTTCTTACGTAATGTTCTTAGTCTCTTCTGGACTTAACTTTTTTGTTTAGGATTCCCTCAGGTCTTTAATTTGTGTTCCTAACACTTCGTAGTTCCTTTGGTGGCTTACTCTAGCCTTTAGGGGCATTTTGGTCATTTTTCCTTTCCATGTCTTATACTATTCGGTAATTTATTTACCTTAACAGACTTCATTTTTGCATCTAGAAGGTCTTTTAACTATAAGGTAGTCCATCTTTTAGTTTTTGAGTTCATCTGATTGCTTAATTAAGCCTCAAGGGTAGTTTGGTAATTTTACCGTCCATATCCTGTGTCTTAGGTACCCAAGTATCATAAATTGAACTCATTTGTAGACTTAGAGGCTCTTATATACATTGATATAAGTTTTTCTCTACTTTTTATACTCTTTTGGTAGCTTCTTTAAGCCTTAGGGATGTATTTTTCATTTTTTTATTTGTTTCGTTATTCTGTTTTTCTTAAACAGCATCACCATTAGGTCCAACAAATCAAAGATAATAAATTTAGGCTTTTCTGGATCTTAATTTTCCCATTTCTAGCTTATATTAAGTTTAGGAGTGTTTTCATAATTTTATACTTCCACGCGGGACCATGTTCAAGTACCCAGGTGCTTAATTTGATCTCATGATTAAGTTTGGAACTGTTCAAAAACATTAAGTACGCCCCTTTCCACATTTTTTCGGTCTCTCTAGTAGCCCGTGTAACACTAAAGGTGGTTTGCGAATTTCACATTTCTAGGTATCTATATTTTTGGTACCTCGTTTGACCAAACGGATCCCACTGTTGAGTCCAGAATGTATTTTCATAATCATCGGGGTTTAATTGGTAGCTTAATTAATGTATTAAGACACAATATGAATTATCCCAGTTTGTCCGTTCATATTTTTCAGGGTCTAATTTCCCAAATCAGGACTCTGTTATTGAGCCCGAAATGCCTAAAAATGTTGGGTTAGACTTTCTTTGTATTTTAGTTAGCCTTCGTCCGTCCTATTATTTGGCTTAAGGGCATTTTACTAATTTGGGTTTAAAATTAATTTTAATTATTTTTCTAGGTATTTTTATAATTTTTGTAAAATTTAGGGGCTAAAATACAATTTTAGAAAAGTTTCCATCTAAGTCGTCCGATCCAAGAGTTAAGAGACTAAACCGATTCAATTAGGTTAAAAACCAAAGGGTTCTGTACGTCATGTTGATGTCAGCCCTTCGTTAAACAAAACGATGTCGTTTTAGCTTACCATTGGATCTGCATTAATACGTGTTAGGACCCGACTTATATAAGACTCGACCCTAAACTATTCATCATCTTACCCATACTAGGGTTCACTACTCACTGCTCACTAACAAGCTTGTGATTTTCAAACCCTATTTCTCTCATTTTCAAACCTTTTTTCCACTTGGTTTTGATTCCAATCAACCCCTTAGTCCTCAACTTAAGTTTTGGCATTATTTTAGAGTTTTGAACTAATGCTGAAAAGACCCCAATCCAACCCCCATGGCCGATTCTAAATAATCCATCATGTCTCTCTCATTACTCAACCAAATCGATTGTGTTTCATTCCTACGAGATCCTTCGATCATCGGTCTTCAATTCCCCATTCATGGAATCAAGCTTCATGCTTGATTTCTCTATTTTTAAGTTTTAGTGTGTTTCAATTTTTGGCTTGCTCTTACGATTCTTTAGGCCATTCCACTTAATTCCTTCGGATTTATGAATCATTTCGCTCATAAATTAATTTCCAATGTTGATGTCACGCCCCAAATTCCCACAAACCCGGGGAGTGAGTGAAATGAAATAAGAAAAATAAATGCAAGGCCATTAAGATTGATTAGTTGATTATGCATTCATTCCCCCATGTTTCCACAAAATTAGAAATGAAGACTTGCTATTTGACTTAACCAAAATGGTCTCCTAATGTCACTCAAACATCCCTCCCAATTAATATTCAAAATAATTTAAGTCATGTTCAAAAATGGTTTCCAAAATAGCCCTCAAAATATCTATAAAAATGTCTTGGAATAAGTGGCCCAAATGGGTCCCAAATGCCCTAAGGCATAGGCCAAGAATAGGTCAAAAGGTCCACCAAAATTGCTCTAAATAAGTGACCAAACATGGCCCATGAGAGTGGCCAAACATATCCCAATGGGGTGGCCAAACATGGCCCAAAAAGGTGACCAAAAATGGCCTAAAAGAGTGGCCAAACATGGTCCAAGGATTGGCCAAACGTGGCCCAATAATGTCACGACCCGAAACCCACCCTGTGCGGACCTCGTATCACGACCACCACCCGTTGGCCGGGGGGCCGCCGGGCAAGGCTCACATAAGCGACGGTATCGAACGGCGGTGCGACCTGTGTTTGTAGAAGCGTGAAAAACTTTTCGTTCTTTTCTTCTTTAATTTTTTCGCACATCCGCCCTGGTACTGCCGGTCTTCAGAACGGTACACATGATTATACATTCAAAGCATAATAAAAACTTAAAGACTATATAAATAATACATGTTTGGTTGTCCCTCAGGACTTAGATTACATTACATTAATATTTTTTAACAAAAGTGACTAACTAATGTTCCATAGTGCTTCCCAAAAACTGCTAGTCCTGTAAGGAGCTACTTACACCCTTCCTCAAAATGGGCAAAGCCCTATTCATCATCATCATCATCAAAAGTCAAGAATGCTATCAATGACCTGAAATGTGGGTCGGATAAATCCGAGTAAGCTAAACCAAGCTTGTGAATAATTCCAGCATTTGTCTTGGGTTTTCAATTAGCAATGGTTAGTATAAGAGATTTTATAAAACATTCACTACCAATTGCTCGTAGACTTCAAATACAGAATATATGCATTCTTTAAAACAGTTAGCTTTGAAACTATCAAAGAATTCAAGCTAAACATGTACTTCTTCAAATATATCAAAAGAGACTTCAAAACATGCAAATATGTGTAGAAAAATGAGGGTAAAACCTGCTTCCATTTTCGAACACAACATGTTATCACTTTCATTAGTAGAATCTGTTTTGAACCGAACTCCAGTTTTACTTCAATGGAGATATCTCATGCCTAGGGGGATTAGATCCTACTACCTGGCATTTTTCGTGTCATAGTTGAATTCCAAAGAAACTTAACGTCGCATGTAGTGCTTATGCACAGTTTATCTTTCATCACCAGTGGCAACAAAAGGCATATAAATATTCATGAATAGATGCTATTTAAAACATTAAAACATGACCTCCTTACAGTTGTATTTTAAAACATGTAACACATAACTTCATCAATAGAGTCTTCAAATACCTTGGAATATGCAAATTCAGAATATTTAAAGAGATTTGGCATTTTAAACTTAGACATGCTAAAATATATTTTTAAGGAAAACTGTAGTTGAAACCATTCGCTGAGCATGTCAGAATAGGGTTTATAAGAACAAAAATATTTTAAAACAGGAATCATGTAATATTGAATTTGATATTCAAATGCTTCAGATATTTTGAACTTAAAACTTCTTCAAATCCATGGAGTTAAATTCTCCACTTCAAATACAGGATTATTCATCTTAAACCTCAGGGTTGGTGCTACTAATAGGCCTTCCCTTTCCTTTGATAAGCATAAAAATAAATTATGAAAATTTCATAAATTTCTCATGTACTTAAATCAACTTGTGATTTTACCCTATTTTTAGACTGCGTAAGCCAAATTCTATGAAAGGTTTTATTCTTCACAATTAGACTAACTCATAGTATTTATAACTGTATTACATGTCTATTTACTTTATGTACTTTAATTGATAAATAAATATTACCTTCGAAGCATATCATTAAGTGTTTCAGCATTTTCCCATTTTTCTTCTTTTTTTAATGTTTCTTCAGCAAGTTTTCTTGCGGCTTCTTCTTTCATGAATTGCCCCATTGGTACAATAGGGGTTTTGAACATAAACGGCTTCAAAGAGAGAATTTACACTTTCTTGGCAGTATTTATTTTTCTCTTGATTACCTTTCCTTCCCAAATTAGCTCATCCATGACGATTTACTTTGGTTTTAACCTATGACACAGTTTAATGTGTTAGGAATTAAATTTCATTTCAAATTATACTTTTCTGGTAGTTTCATTAATATTTTAGTTTGTTTTTTTTACTTCACATATTTTTTCGTACTTGCTTTCGTAATATGGACCTCACCATTGAGTCCAGAATGTCGAAGAAAGTCAACTTAGACCCTCTCGGACTTCGATTTGGCTTTAAGGAGTACTAGGGGCAATTTGGTCATTTTATACTTTTAAGTGTCTTTATTTTTCGGGGTCCTGTCTCGCAAAACGGACCTCACCATTGGGTTCAGAATGTCTTAAATAGTTAAAATACACTATTCATATGTTAAATTTGGACATCGGGTCAATTTACTATTATTTAATTAATTAAATTAATTAATTATTGCATTTATATTATATTACATATATATTATGCCCAAAATTCTCACAGGCTTCCTTGTCCAAGTAGCTTGGGTTGAACCCTTGCCACATGAGGTCGTGCATTCGATTCCCAAGGGCTAGCTGCGCCCCTTCTATTTTTCTTAATTATTACTTTAATATATATATATATATATATTGTGACACATATTCCCACGGGTGTGCCTGTCATAATGGGTTTGGAGTAGGGTTTATGGTTCTTGGGACTTGAGAGGTTGGACGTTCGATTCTCAAGGGCTGCGGCCCCTTTTATTTTTCAAGGGATTTCTTATCCAAACGGCGGATAAGGCAACCATTTAGGGATAAACTATCTTATTCCTATTAGGGTTATCAAATTAGGCCCCCCGTCCCTGTTATGAAACAGATCAAACCGACCCTCAAAATGACACCGTTCCATTTATGCGGTGGCTAACCCGCCACCCTACACGTGTCCAAGTCAACACATCTGATTCAATTGAGTTGGCAAGTTGACTCATCGTCTTTTTCCTCAATCAAGTTACGATTGCCCTAATTTCCTGAAGTTCTAAACCTTCAATTTCTTGTGTTTTGGATTGCTCAAATCTTTCTGTTTTTACTCTAAAATGTTTATGAAACACCAAAAACTGTTTTGGCATTCAAATAAGAGCTCAAACTGAGCTCTAGTGTTCGGTTAAAGGTTTGATACCTAGACCTGTAACTCCATCGTTCATGCTCAGTTTTGGCCCAAATTTTGTGAGTTTCTTCCATAGTGATCCATTCCTCATGGGGTTTAAGTCCTCATCCTCAAAAGTGGATTTTACAGTGAGTTTGTGAGGTTGGGTTTTAAAACCCGAACCTGCAACTCCAATTTCTAGGGTTCCCTTTGAGTTTCAAGGTCGCAGGATAGGGTTTTTGAAACCCTTATAAGGTCTAGTTTAGGGCCTAAATAATAAAAATACAGTCCATAGGAGTTGGTTCAGGCCTGCTACCAGTGAAGGTCCTTCAATGGCAGCCTGTGCACAGTTTAGGGTTTTTGGTGTGTTTTAGGATCTAATTTCGTGCCTTATTCAAGTTTATATATCCTAAACATCATATATGCATGAACAAAGATTAAACAGTTTGTAATATATGTAAAATCCTAGAGAGAGAAAATAGTGAGTTTGTAATTTTTCTCACCTTTTCTTACAGGTTTTTCTCTTCTCCCTTTGCTTTCCCTTCTGAATATCACAGAGTTCACTCCAGTTTCTTGTCTTCCTTCAACGCATGCTTAGTGCATGGTTTATATAGACCAACCTTATGGCCGTATTCCTCTCTCTCTTCTTCCCTATTTTCTCTTTCTCTTCCTCCCTTCCTTGACTTCCTTTCTGTTCTATTTAATTTCTTCTTTTTCATCTCAGCTTTGCATTAAATCCCTTGGTTGATAATTTGTCAATTATATACATATTATATAATTACACACACATGGCCGACATTCCCTTCCTTCATTTCTAACAGCAACATATAACCCATATATAAATATAAAAAAATATATA
The DNA here is from genome assembly GCA_008638375.1 of Nyssa sinensis. Classification (NCBI taxonomy): domain Eukaryota; kingdom Viridiplantae; phylum Streptophyta; class Magnoliopsida; order Cornales; family Nyssaceae; genus Nyssa; species Nyssa sinensis. The sequence goes on along the minus strand of CM018040.1, from coordinate 32,100,350 downwards.
TAGATATATATATATATATATATATATATATATATTGCTGCATTTACTTCATTTCATACATATATATATAATTTTTCATATATATTTATGGTACACACACACATACACATCTAGTATGTGTATTCTACAAATGTTAATACACATGTATAATTATATGTATATCATTATACATATATATATATATATATAATTACTGCTTCTCGATCTTTTTGTAGTTAGTTTTTAAGCTACCGTTTAAAATCTCGTAATGCGTGCCATATTACCCAATTTTTCGGGTCAGGGTGTTACAAATAGGGTGGCCAAACATGGCTCAAAAAGGTGGCCAAAGGGGCAGGTGTCATGGAGGTGCAACAGGCTGGTGAACAAGGGGGTGCTAGGCATGCATGCGTGCGCGTAAGGGGGGCAGGCTGGCAGGGCACACGGAGGGCAGGCACGGCGTGGTTGCGCAGGGCCTACGGCCTGGGTAGGTCTTGGACCAAAATCTAATTTTTCTTGCCAGGTTTACTGTAGCTGGCTGCGGCTAAATTTCTCTGTCCATCAGCCAATTTTCTATATTTTCCAAAGTTTTGCAAGCTACTTTTTTCCCATTTTAGCGAATTTCTTCAAGGTTTTTAACCCCCCCTTTTTGGCACTCTTTCCACCTATATTTAGGGTGTTTTACACACCTAACTAACCTTTTAATTTTACAAAATTTTAGTATGGTCCCCTTTGTTTTCTAAGGATTTATACATTTCATCCTCACTCGATGGCCACAATTTCATAGAAATCAAACATACATCATTTAAATATACAGTCCACTATATGTACTCATATACTTGAACTTAAAGGTTACGAACTTCATGCTCATTACAATTTTTAAGGCCTTGCCCATTGTGTTCATAATATACAAGATTTTTACAATTCATTACATATGTCTTTGGGCTTATGCCCTCATACAACTCAAAAATCATACCCAACGACCAAATATCTTTCGTGGTCCATTTCTCCTCTGCTCTTCAAGACTTCATCAAGTCTCAAGTACTGGGAGCCTTATCGGTAATATGATATCCCACTGAGGGGTCAACTCAACTGCTGGTATGACATAATGCTAATGCAAGGAACAGGATTTTAGGCGTGGCATGTGCAAGTGTACATTTATAAGCTATATTCCTTTCAATTCATCAATACAATGCAATGGCAATATGCGTGACCCACACTTGCAAACTCTATGTCATACCCATGTCTCGCTTCACAGCCTTTTCCCGTTGGCATGCAAGTACCAATCGTATGTCTCGCTTTACGGCCCTCCCGTTGGATTACGAGTACCAATAACCAATTTTGGGTTTTTCACCACACGATCTGCACCCTCATAATGTAGAGCACCAAGTGTTCAACCCACACCTATGTTCTCAAAGGAATCACAATATGCCAATATGGCTTGATTTTTCTATGCAATTTCAATGAGGCATTTTATCAAATACATGGCATACACCTTAAATCATGCATCATTCATCAAGTAAACTCCAACTTTCAAACCACACAACTTCTTCCACATGAAAATATGTTATATACAATTAATTTAAACACATGTTCATGTTACATATTCACTCTATTACCAATTCCCAAAAAACACATAATTTCACAAAGCATCGATGCATTAAAAAAGCCATATCTTCCAAAACACAATGGTCTATTCACATAAACATAAGCCACAATGTAATGAATCAAACACATATCCAAGTTACATGTTCTTCATTTTGAAAAATTCTCAAAGAACTCAAAGAACACATAAGTACACAAACAACCAACTCTAGGTTTTTCGAAGCAACTACATCCTAAGTAACTTTCTAACAATAAGTAAACATAAAAATCACTCAATCAACATATAAAATACTTTTAAACTTAATCCTATTCTTTACTTAGCAAAATATCATACCTAAAAGGGTTTTCTGAACCCTAGGGAGTTGTGTTTGCTGTGCAGCCGAATCAATCAGTGAGAATTTATCCCTTGACGTGGGGAACAACTTCCTAAAAGGAAGCCTTGTGAGAATCCTAGCCTAGAGATGTGTTTTAGTGGCTTGAAACTTGGAAAACCCTAGGTTTTCTCACCTTCTCTCCATGAACGAGCTGCAACTCCTTTCTCAGACCAATTCTGTATTTGTTTACACTAAGGAGTCCTATTTATAGTAAAGGGGCCAAGGGGTAGAAAGACTCTTTTGCCCTTAATGAGTTCGGGACTCTGTTACATTACAACCCATCCCGAAAACGCCTCAATTCGACATTTTGTTTTAACCAAAGTTCTTAAAATTATTTTAAATGATATTCTTCCAAAAAGTATTATTTTCGCTTGTTGGCGGGTGTGGCGGGGTCCACCTGGGCCACCCGGGATGTTCTTGTGGTCTAATTTTTGAAACTGTCTCCGATTAGGCTTAACTTTTCATAGAAGGTGTATTTTATTATTATAATCATGTTTCTCTTCTATTTCATACTCAAATTATGCTACTAAATATGACTTATTCCTAAATGATGCATATGTAGTGCCCTACCTGCAAATAGTGCATAAATAGTGTCCTACTGCAAAAAAGAAAAATTTACCCTGATTTTTCAGATCTATACATCCTTCCAGCCTTAAATAAATCTCATCCCAAAATTTAGAAATCTACCTCTTCAACAAAATTTAGAAAAAAATTTCAATACAAAACGCGTTGTAACATGGAGACGTGCAACCTTACCTTTGGATCCTTCACCTCTCCCTTCCCGAGGCAATGTGGAATGCATTAAATTTTCCCATTACCCTCTCCCCCTAAAGGAACCTCAGCCCACTTGGGTGGGCGTGCAGTGGCGTGTAGACATTTCCACACTCCCTACTAGGGTCTGGTTGTGATACCATCTGTAATGGCCCACTCCACATGGCACAACACATAATGAAATCCTCAAACATGATGGCCTATCAATGCCAATTTCTCAAATCCTATCCAAGCATCACGACCCACCTCAATAATGCAACATAATTAAAATATAAAATTCTCAATGCCCACAAAGATACCTTCAAAGTCTCTCAAAATATGTGATGACTATCTAACTAACCATAAGTTGAAGCTATGCTGATCATCTAAGTAATCCATCATGATGTCATCAATACATCACCTGCACCTCAATGTAATTTAATAATCTAATATTCTCTAAGTACTATAATGATCCACAAGACATCAACAATATAATCTCAAAGTAAAGTCATCATCATCTACCTTAGTTTATATATAACTGAAACTAAATATCAAGCATCAATGAAGATTAACCTATCAATTTCAAGCATATATATATATTAACTGGATATTCTAATGTAGACAAGGTAGTCTATGTATTCCAAATAAGAAACCTAAGGCAATATATCAAGGTTTAAAAAAAACAAGACATTGGAGAAGGTAAAAAAAAAAATATCACAATTTCATCTAAGGTTATTCTAATTCATCACCATTCTAATCAATATATCAAATAAGGTAATGAAAACAAATGAGATTCTTAGTGAAACTATTTACCAATTTTAACTATGAGTATATAAATCTATGCACATATGTATCAAAACACACTTACATACTACATGATTAAGCATACCCTTATATATGCATTAATATCAATCTAGTCATATAGATACCATAGTCTTAATCCTATAACCTAAGAATATTGGTCACTAATCTAGCATAGATATATAGAATCAATAAGTAACATTCAACAACTAACACGTAGCCTACCACATAAACACTTAAGTATAGGATCCATCCTAAGAATATAGCTATACATAAATAAGCATAAATCTTATCTAGGCTTATAACCTATCTTATAGATAACTAAGCATATAGCCTTTCTCATAACATAGATATAAGCATTTATCAAGCATACCACATACCCTAGCAAATCAAGAAAATAAGCACATTGTACAATTACACATACAAAAGTAACAAGCACACACATAATCATGTAATCCAAACCAGTCCAATTAACTTAAGGTCTATCCTCTCCCAACTCATGACAGAGTCAATCTTAGAAGGATCCACGGATACCCCACTACTTGATACAACATGGCCTAGAAACTATACCTCCTAAAGCCAAAACTCACACTTCGAAAACTTAGCCACAAAATGATGCTCCCTCAAAATCTGTAACACAGTCCACAAGTGGAAAGTATGCTCATCCTCAAAAGGTGAATAAATCAGAATATCATCTATAAAGACCACTACAAACTGATCTAAATAAGGACTAAAGATGCGTTGCATCAAGTTCATAAATGCCATTGAGGCATTCGTCACACCAAATGGCATAACTACAAACTCATAGTGGCCATAACGAGTGCAAAAAGCTGTCTTCACCACATCCTCCTCCCTTAGTCTCAACTGACGATACCCTGATCGAAGATCAATCTTTGATAAACATCTTGAACCCCTAAGTTGATCAAACAAGTCATCTATCCTCGGTAATAGGTACTTATTCTTGATAGTGACCCGGTTCGGTCTCCTATAACCCATACACAAACGTAATGTCACATCCGTCTTCTTCACGAACAATGCCGAAGCACCCCACGACGAACTACTAGGATGACTAAAACCCTTACCCTGTAAATCAGTCAACTGCTCCTTCAGCTCCCTCAACTTAGCTAGAGCCATACGGTAAGGTGGAATGGAAGTAGGCATAGTGCCTGAGATAAGCTCTATCGTGAACACTATCTCTCATCTCGGCAATAGACTAGTCAAGTCATCCGAAAAGACATCTAGAAACTCATCCACTACTGGCAGTAATACACTCTTTGTAGTCCCACTCCCATCTGCTATCAAACTAGCCAACAAATAGCTATGACCTCCCCAACTCCTCGAGTCATACAAGGGTAGAACTAAGAAATCCCCACGATCTCCCATGAAATAAAAGCTATCTCCCTCTAGAGTACACAGAGTCACTCTCCCCCTCTAACAGTCTATACTCACCCGGAAAGCAAACTACCAATCCATTCCCAATATAGCATCAAAACCAGACATATCAAGTAGAATGAAGTCAAAAGAAATTATGCAATCAGCTATCTCTATTGGTAAATCTCTACCGATCCTTGTCAGTGTCACACTACCCCCAACTGGTGTGTTAACATATAATGGTGGATCTAGTTGATCTATTTCTAACCCCAATGTCATGGCAAGCATGGTAGCCATGAATGAATGTGATGCACTAGAATCTATATGTACGCTGGCCCATGAACTAAAAACAAGTAATGTACCTCGAACCACAGAAGGTTTGAAAGTAGATGCCTTAGGTGTGACCACCACACATGCTCGACCCTGTGTGGTCTAACCCTGTCTACCACCCCCTCTCTGTCCCTACTGACCTCCACCCTTCTGCCTAGGAGATCTAACACTTAGGCGAAAATTGCGGTGTTAGAGGTCTATAACCTAACTGTAGGATGTGGTAAAGCCAACAAGGTCTATCGCATTAGTCTATAAGTCAACAACTAACTCTGATACGCAACACTCGACCCTAAGTGAATGCCATCCAAAATAATACATCTCTCCACACGAGAGTTTAACACAAGAGTGTCCCTAAATTTTTTTATTTATTTTTTGTACAAATACTCTAAGCATCCATTGTCCAGTCCATACACAAGGATCTCCACAAGTCTCAATTCTTATCTTAGCATTCTAAGGTCTTACGTGTCTTTTAATTTACAGTTTCCTACCTTATTGACATTTGTTCATTTAATTTTATAATTCTTTCATCATTTCTCACTTTTATAGCTAGGTAATAACCCTTCATGGATCACATTAGACATAAGTATTAAAAAAATATTAAGCATGTTCATATCAACAATTTGCACTTCACAAGCAACAAGTATAATATGTCATAATATACACAGAGCAAGTTCTCACACATTATACAACTGCTTACAAAATTTCAAATCATGTGTCGTGGTCCCATTGTGTTCAACAACACCCCACGGTCCCTAAGTATTCGAACCTAAGCTCTGATACCACATTGTCACGCCCCAAATTCCCAAAAACTCGGAGAGTAAGTGAAATAAAATAAGAAAAATAAATGACAGTCCATTAAGATTGATTTAGTTGATTATGCATTCATTCCCCTATGTTTCCGCAAAATTAGAAATGAAGACTTGCTCTTTGACTTAACCAAAATGGTCTCCTAATGTCACTCAAAATCCCTCCCAATTAATATTCAAAATAGTTTAAGTCATGTTCAAAAATAGCTTCCAAAACAGCCACAAAATATCTCTAAAAAATGTCTTGGAATAATGGCCCCAGTGGGTCCCAAATGCCCTAAGGCATGGGCCAAGAATAGGTCAAAAGGTCCACCAAAATGGGTCTAAGGAAGTGGCCAAACATGGCCCTTGAGAATGTCCAAACATAACCCAATGGGGTGGCCAAACATGGTCCAAAAAGGTGACCAAGAATGACCCAAAAGGCTGGCCAAACATGGCCTAAGGATTGGCCAAACATGGCCCAATAGGGTGGACAAACATGGCCCAAAAGAGTGCCCAAACATGGCTCAAAAAGGTGGCCAAAGGGGCAGGTGTCATGGAGGTACAATAGGCTGGTGCACAGGGGGTGTTGGGCGCGCATGTGTGCACGCAAGAGGGGACAAACTAGCAGGGTGCGGGTAGGGCAGGCTTGGTGTGGGCGCGCAGGGCCACAGCTAGGGTAGGTTTGGACCAAAATTTGATATTTCCTGTAGGTTTATTGTAGCTAGCTGCAGCTGAATTTCTCTGTCCAACAGCCAATTTTCTCTATTTTCCAAATGTTTTTCAAAGTTTTGCAAGCTACTTTTTTCCCATTTTTAGCCTATTTCTTTAAGGTTTTAACCCCTCCTTTTTTGACACTCTTTCCATCTATATTTAGGGTGTTTTACACACCTAACTAACCTTTTAATTTCACAAAATTTTAGCATGGTCCCCTTTGTTTTCGAAGTCTTCTCCCACCTAATAATCATAATACTTCATATAAATAAGGATTTATACATTCGATCCTCACTCGATAGTCCACAATTTCATAGAAAATCAAACATACATCATTTAAATATACAATCCACCATATGTACTCATATACTTGAACTTAAAGGTTACAAACTTCATGCTCATTACAATTTTTAGGGCCTTGCCCATTGTGTTCATAATATACAAGATTTTCACAATTCATTACATATGTCTTTCGGCTTCTGCCTTCATACAACTCAAAAATCATGCCCTAAGGCCAAATATCCTTCGTGGTCCATTTCTCCTCTACTCTTCAAGACTTCATCAAGTCTCAAGGACTGAGAGCCTTCATCTGTAATATGATATCCCACGAAGGGGTCAACTCAACTGTTGGTATGACATAATGCTAATGCAAGGAACAACATTTAAGGCAGCGGCATGTGCAAGTGTACATATATAAGCTATATTCCTTTTAATTCATCAATATAATGCAATGGCAATATGTGTGACCCACACATGAAACTCTATGTCACACCCTATGTCTCGCTTCACAGCTCTTTCCCGTTGGCATACAAGTACCAATCGTATGTCTCACTTCATGGCCTTCCCGTTGGATTACGAGTAATAATAGCCAATTTTGGGTTTTTCACCACACGATCTGCACCCTCATAATGCATAGCACCAAGTGCTCAACCTATACTATGTTCTCAAAGAATCACAATATGCCAATATGCCTTGATTTTTCTATGAAATTTCAATGAGGCATTTTATCAAATACATGGCATACACCTTAAATCATGCATCATTCATCAAGTAAACTTCAACTTTGAAACCACACAACTTCTTCCACTTGAACATATGCTATATACAATCAATTTAAACACATGTTCATGTTACATATTTACTATATTACCAATTCTCAAAAAACACATAATTTTACAAAGCATCAATGCATTAAATAACCATATCTTCCAAAACACAAGGTCTATTCACATAAACATAAGCCACAATGTAATGAATCAAACATATATCCAAGTTACATGTTCTTCATTTTGAAAAATTCTCAAAGAACTCAAAGAACACACAAGTACACAAACAACCAACTCTAGGTTTTTCAAAGCAACTACATCCTAAGTTACTTTCTAACAATAAGTAAACATATAAATCACTCAATCAACATATAAAATACTCTTAAACTTAATCCTATTCTTTACTTAGAAAAATATCATACCTAAAAGGGTTTTATCAACCCTAGGGAGTTGTGTTTGCTGTGTAGCCGAACCAATCAGTGAGAATTTATCCCTTGACGTAGGGGAACAACTTCCTAGAAGGAAACCTTGTGAGAATCCTAGCCCAGAGATGTGTTTTAGTGGCTTAAAACTTGGAAAACCCTAGGTTTTCTCACCTTTTCTCTCCATGAATGAGCTACAGCTCCTTTCTCAGACCAATTCTGTATTTGTTTACACTAAGGGGTCCTATTTATAGTAAAGGGGCCAAGGGGCAAAAAGACCCTTTTGCCCTTAATGAGTTCGGGACCCCGTTACACTACAACCCAGTTCTGAAACACCTCAATTCAACATTTTCATTTAACCAAATTTCCTAAAATTATTTTAAATAATATTCTTCCAAAAAAATTAGTTTCGCCTATTGGCGGGAGTGGCCGGGTCCACTTGGGATGCCTTTTTGGTCTAATTTTTGAAACTATCTTCAATTAGACTCAAATTTTCACAAGAGTTGTATTTTAACATTCTAAGCATATTTCTATTCTATGGCATACTCAAATTATGCACCTAAACATGACTTATGCCTAACTGATTCATATGTAGTGCCCTACCAACAAATAGTGCATAAATAGTGTCTTACCAGCAAAAACTAAAAATTTATCCTGATTTTTCAGATCTTTATAGTTCAAAAACAATTTTGAATCAAGTTGGTTTTTGGGTGAGCTTTAAGCTCCCATGAATGGCGGTTTCACCCAACTCTTATGGTTCTAGGAGTATTCAAGCTTGGTTTATGGGTCTAACATGCATAATAACTACACAGAAACTGAAATAGATAAGAAAATTTATTCTAACTTGTTTTTGAGCTCAAACCGACTTCCTTGGGTTATTTTCCATTTTTTCTCTCTTTCCTTTTCTTCAGCGCAATAGTTTGTTGTTTCCTCCCTTCTAGTTTCTCAGTCAGCCTTCGTTTAGGTTTTCAATTCATGTATGTATTTATATATCTCTTCTCTTGCTCTCTGCATCGCCTTTCTCTTCCTCTCTCCCTTTCTGTCTCTAACCTTAGTTTCTTCCAATCAAACTCTTTTATTTGGGGCAACAACCACAAGGCTGCAACATCCATGCGTCATTTTCCTTCACGTTCCTTTAGCAACTTATCTCTGCCTTTTTTCCTTCGAATGATACACACACACACCCACTGTCACACGTGCACTAGTATTTTCTCATATATATGTGTCTACATATATATATATATATATATATATTCATACATATCTCCATGTGTACATATGTGTATACATGTATTTTTTTCACATACTGTGTCATGCCCGCGATTCGTTGGCCTCATATATACGTACGTATGTATACATGTATTTTTCATGCACTCTCTTTATTTAATTTAATAATTTGGTAATTGTTTAATTCCTGATGCATAATTTTTCATTTTTCTTCGTTCATAATTTACACATTTGACTTTAAAAAGGTCTTCCATTTTGGTTGCCGTCAGTACATTTCATTAAATTACCCAATTTATTAGGTCGGGGTGTTTCACTTAACCTAACCTAGGTTAAGGAATTAAGTGAACCAATACATCATCAGCCTAAGATGATGAAACTTATACATCAAATGCCATGAATTAGTTAAAAAAATATTTATTAAATAATTACCAAAAATAAGATAAAATAGTATAAAATTATATAAAATTATTTTACTCACCTTGTGACTTGCACATGATGAGAGAGACAAGAAAATACACACCATGGTGTATGTATAGGTGTGCATATATATATATATATATATATATATATGTATGTATGTATGCGCGCGCGCGTGTGTGTGTGTGTGTGCACGCGTGTGTGTGTGTTCGTATACAGTAAAAAAATGAAAAAATAAGGCCAAAGTAGTAACCAAAATTTGACCTTGTGACCTTTAAAGAAAATACAAAAATCCTTACCAAGAGGCCAATGACTCATGATTTGTAGGAGAACGACTTAAAATATACATAATGTGTGGGGAACATGTATATGTTTTACACACACACACACACACATATATACATATATATACATGCAAACATACACACACTACCATGTGTGTGTGAAAGATGTATAATAGAGTGTGTGTGTGTGTGTATGGAAGTGTGTGTGGGGGAAAAGAAGTGAGAGGCGGTAGAACTACCTTTTGCTTGACATAAATGAGGAGGAAGCTTAGTTGCTTAACCATGAAGGAGAGAGGGTGAAGGGCAGTGGCCAAAGTGAGGGCAACCTAAAAACCTGCATATAACAGCTAAGAGAGAGAGAAGGAGAGAAACGTAAGAACACTCATAAAATCTACCTAATTCAATACTAAGTCTATACTAGTCATGAAACAGGGAGGAATGGAGTGATAAATAAAGGAAGAGGAAGACGAAGAGAACCAAGCTGGAACTAAAGGAAGGAGAACAAAGAGAAATAGAGAAGAAGTAATCAAGTCTTAATCCAAAATAGGTAAGAACTTTCCTATTAATCTCCCTTGAGTTTTTGCGTGTGTTTAGATTGATTCCATGAAAAAAACAATGGCGAAAACATTAAAAATCAAATCAATTGCCATAACGAAAGCTTGAAAGATGGGTCTAATTTTAACTTAACCTAAATCGAATTTGAATGATTTAAACTGAAACTAGATTCCATAGGGATCATAAATCCACTAAGATTCGATCAAATAGCCCATAAATGGTTGAGATATATAAACTTGCAGAAACAGGTCCAAAATCGAACAAGTTCACCGAGAGCTTTAAACTTGATTTTATAAATGAGGAATAAAACCTCGTGTCCTAAGGATCACAACTAATCAAACCACACTTAGTTGGGTGACAACTGACCCTGAAACAACAAAGTTTCAGTCGCCATTATCGACCTTAAGTTCGAGCTCTATGATGAGTTTCAAGCTTTCAAGCCAACGAGAAGACTTAAGTTAAGAACCCAAACATCATTTATGGGGGAAAACTGAGGAAAAAGAGGTTGACATGGAGTAGAATAATGCCTGAAATTCAAGGTTTTCTTTAGTGATCAGTAACCCTAATTTAGGGCCAAAGATGAATAGTATTGGATCTTGGGTCGGGTCAGTTAGCGGGTTCTGGCGGACCCAACATGAAACGGATCTGGGATTTAGTGGAATGACATCGTTCTAATGCATGATTTTTTAATTAAAAGTACAAGAAGACAACGTCGTTTTGATGATGCCATAGGGACATAAGGATGACATAGTGAACGAGACCAGACCAATCGATTCTCAAGGCACTAATCACGGTTCACTTATATTACGACTATACTGGCCGGTTTGAACCAACATTACGTGAAATTGAATTCTAACCCCTAGAATTTTACAAAAATTAAACTAAGGCCTAGAATGAATTCTTAATAATTCAAAATTTTCCCACTAAAATAGGAAAATAGTATTTTTAAGGAATTAACTTGCTAGAATTACAATTTGGCCCTAACAATTTAATTTAATTATAATAGGGCCCATTTTATACACAAATTATTTCAAAAACACCCTCCTAAATTAGTAAAATGATTTATTTAAAGTAGTAATTTATGAAAATTAAACCTAGGTTCCTGAAAATTTGGTAAATTACAAAAATGGCCCTAAAGTTGTCAAATGACAAATTTTCCCCAAAACAAATACAAAAATGACAATACGTCCCTAGAAACTATATTTAGTATCATTAATGCTATATTTTACCAAATTAAGATTCAGAAAAGCCTATTTAGGGTTTTTTAATGCTCTAGACTCAATGGTAAAGTCTATTTTAGCAAATTAATTTTATAAATATATAGACGAAGATTGGTAAACACATTGGGTGCAATTTTGCAGCCTTAGTTAAGCAGTCAAGTAAATACCAAAAATTACGAAACCTCATACTTAAGCATTTTTTTACTTTTCTAAACCTAGTGGTGGAGTCTGTTTAACCAAATGAGACTCATAAAGTATAGTTTCTCAAGAATTGCACCCTTGAAATAGTACTTAATAAGTACTAATCACCCTTATAGGACCTATGAGCCTTAAGGTGTAGTCAAGAGAAGGTAACTAGCTAAACAATAAGCTAACAATGAAGGCTAATTGAGTATCCGAGCACCCAAACGTGGTCTCGCATGAAAGTGCGATAGTACAAAAATACCCCTAGACCTAAAATAAATTACAAATAGGCTAATTGTCCAGAGAAGCCTAAATTCAGTATCTTTGGTATTCTGGACCTAACGTTGATACTTGTTTCGAAACAATAGAACAACGAAACAAAATAAAAATTGACGAACACGTCCCTAGGACTTAATAAAGCTATTGAAGGGTATTGAAAGTGTTAGTCCTAAAGGTTTTCAACCGAGGACATCTTAGTAATTTTGATAATCACAAAACATTATCCAATGGACTAATATTTTATCCAAGTGATAATGCAAATAGGTTATCTACGTCAAAAAATATTATTGACCAAGAAAATAACAAAAGTCGATCAAGCTAAACAATTCCACTTAAGAATATGCTCCAAGGAAAAGATCAAAACAAATGGAATGCTCCCATGATGATCCAAGAAAATTGGCCACACTCAAGCCCAAAAATTCAAGTGAAGACTTTCATTTTCCATATTCTGGGTTTTTGAGTGACATTAGGATTAGATTGATAATTGGTCGTAAGCTCTTACTATTTAAAATGATCATTTAAAAACTAACCTCAAATGATTTTTCAAAACAAATTATTGCCATAACTTAAGTTTTGAAAGATTAAAATGTTTTAATAAAAGTACACTGAGAAAGATAAGCTAGAAGACACTTATTGTCTAAACCAGTCAACCAGTTTATGGAACCTGTCGACTGATTCTTAAAGCTTATTTATTACACTAATCAAACCAGTTAACTAATCCTGAGAATTAGTAGATTGAGTGATGTTTTACAAAACAGCCTAAAGAATCACTGTCCAAATCAGTCGACTAACCTTTAAAGGCAAAATTAGTGTACAAACAAAATTAGTCGACTGATTCATAGAACCAGTCCACTAGATAACCAATTGATGAATTTCTTGAGCACACTTTACAAATCAGTGAACTTAAAGGTAATATCAGTCAACCACTTCTCAAAGGCAAAAACAATGTACAAATAGAACTAGTCGACTGATCCTTAAAACTAGTTAAATGATTGTTCTTAGCTAAATAAACCTCAAACTCTCTTGAAAAATTAGTTGACCAAACCTCATTTTAGTCGACTAATTAATGATTCAATCGACTGATTAAGTCGATTCGACAATCGCAAATTCAAATTTTGAGTAGATAAAAAGAGGGAAAATGACTCTTTTTGAAAAGCAACGGAAAAATACCTTAAAGGCCTATAAATAAAGGTTCTCTAGGGCTTTCTAAGACATCACTTACAAGCTTAAACTTTCATATCTTTGTTATTGACTTTAGATCTAACATCTTCCAAATCTAAATCTAAAAGTTAAACTCATCTTAAATACTCAGAGCTTACACCTAATCTATCTGTAGAGAATGACCATTTTATTACACTAAAACTACTCTAGAAAAGAGTGTTATTTGGTAAACATCTTTGTATCATCTCACTGTGGTAAGAGTTATGGGTAGGTGCTACCTGGTGAGGCAAAATGGTATATTTTGCTAGAATAAGAGGGATGTGATCTTCACTTTGTAAAAGTTTGGTCTCCACTTGTAAGGAGATCATAATAATATAAAAAATCAAGTGGGGATACTTGAGTCGAGGACGTAGTGTAACACCCCTGACCACGATTAATTTATAATTAGTTCACTAATTATTAATTAGAAACAACAAAAAGAATAATTAAGAAAATTAATCAGGATTTCTCGATAGTTACGATAGAGCAATAAAATAATTAAATACGTCAAGAAGGGAAGGATGTAATACCCCAAACCTAGTTTACCGATTAATTAATGTAATGATGTCTTTTTGGAATTTAATATGTTAATTTAGTCATCTTAGCTAAATTTTAACACTACAAAAATTTGAATTAGCAAGCCATGAAGACCATAAGGAAATGATAAACGATGCAAGGCTTTGAACCTCGAAGCCAACGCAAGTAGGAAATGACCAAAAGAAACCATTTCGTAAAAAGAGGAATAGAAAATAAATAGAAGGGAAAAAGGCAAAATATGTATTTCTGATTTCCGAATGAGGCATAAGCCAAAAAGTGAGGGAAATACTCAAAAATGCAACCAATGTGTTTTGAACCTTGACCTAAAATGGGCAAAGTTTTAATACCCAAAAAGTTGCCAGGTCGACTGCCAGCTCTTTTGTGCTTAAATATACATCCAATATGGATATAACCCCTAATTAGCTAAGTCCATCTCCCAAATTGACCAATGCCCTTTCATGCAACACCTCACCCTCTACTCACTCTTCCACATCAGCATCACCTCACTCACCACATCAGCACCCCATCATCACCACCTCAGCCCTATTATACATATATAGGTGTATATATATATATATATATATTGCCCATGTGTTTTAAAATTGCCTAGCATGAGAAGTAACTCAAAGACCATTGTTGTGAGTATGCTGAATGTTCTGTGTGTGAGTGAAACAGTGTGTGAGTGTGTGCATGGAGATTTACAAAGAAAGGAAGTAAAGGAAAGAAGGAAGAAGAGGAAGAAGAAGAAGGAAGATGAAGGAAGAGATCTGAAGTTGCTTTAAAGAAACCTAGGAAGTTTAGAGAAGCAGACAAATGAGAAGGGCAGTCAAGGTATAGGCACAAAACACTATAGTTTATGATTTATTTTTCTTTCAAAAAGCCATATACCTACTGTTTTAAGGCTATATAAATACATGGATGGCCTTATTTTGATGAACTAAGGTATTAAAAGCAATAATAGAGGGGGCTTAGGAGCTTGAGATTTAAAATATCCATGGCTACCATTAATGGAGCTTCAGGCTACCCAGAAAATAAAAATTTAATAAAAGTTGTTTTAATGATTAAGAATCAAATCTAGACCCCGAAAGGATCACAATGGAACAAGAAGTGTCCATTTTAGCCCAGAAATGAGTGTGTTATAGGGAGTTACAGGTTGTCACGTCCCGAATTTTCACAAACCTAGGGGAGTGAGTGAAATGAAATAAGAAAAGTAAATGAATGGCCATTAAAGTGGATTTAGTTGATTATGCATTCATTCCTCATGTTTCCCCAAAATGAAAATGAAAATTCATTAACTAGACTCACCCAAGATAAGTCCCAAATGATAGTCAAATATCTCCCTAATCCAATGGCCAAAATTAGTCTAAGGCATGTTCAAGGGTGGCCTCCAAGATAGCCCCAAAATGTCTTTAAATATGTCCATGGAATAGTGAGCCCAAATGGGCCCCAAAATGCCCTAAGACATAAGCCAAGAATAGGTCAAAAATTCTACCAAAAATGATCCAAAGAAGTGGCCAAACATGGCCTATAAGAGTGGCCAAACATGGCCCCATAAGGTGACCAAACATGGACCCTATAAGAGTGGCCAAACATGGCCCTAAAATGATAGCCAAACATAACCTAAGGATTGGCTAAACATGGCCCAAAAAGGTACCCAAACATAGCTCAAAAGGGTGGCCAAACATGGCTCAAAAAGGTGGCCAAGTGTCAAGGGGGCTGTCAGGCTGGGTACCATGACAAGGCAACAAGCTGTCACGCGTGGGCGCGCATGGGGGAAACAGAAGGCACGCAGGCTGGGCGCGCAACAGGGGGGCTAGCATGGCCTGGGGCTGCTGGACCTGATTTTCTGAATTTTCACTGTAGCTAGGTACAAGCTGATTTTTCCTTTTTCTGATTTTTTTCTTTAAAGTGCTGCAGCTAGTTTTTCCAATTTTTCACCTACTTCCTCAAGGTTTTTAACCCCCCTCTTTTGACACCTTTCCCACCTATTTAAAGGATGCTTTACACATCTAACAAATCCTTTAATTTTTCAAAATTTCAACATAGTCGCCTTTATTTTCTAAGTCTTTTCCTCACCTAATATTCATGATACTTCATATAATTAAGGGTTTATATATTCCATTCTCACTTGATGGCCACAATTTCTTAGAAATTAAACATGCATCATTTAATTATACAATCCATCATACATACACATGTACTTAAACTTAAAGGTTACAAACTTCATGTTCATTACAATTTTTTAGGGCCTTACCCATTGTATTCATAATATACAAGATTTTCACAATTCATTACATATGTCTTTGGGCTTATGCCCTCATCCAACTCAAAAATCATGCCCTAAGGCCAAAAATCCTTCGTGGTCCATTTCTCCTCCACTTTTCTAGACTTCATCAAGTCTCAAGTACCGGGAGCCTCATCTGTAATATGATATCCCACGAGAGGTCAGCTCAACAGCTGGTATGAAATAATGCTAATGCAAGGAACAAGATTAAGGCGTGGCATGTGGTAAGTGTACATTTATAATCTACATGCCTTCCAATTCATCAATACAATGCAATGGAAATATGCGTGACATACACATGCAAACTCTATGCCACGCCTATGTCTCGTTTACGGATCGCTCTAGTTGGACCACTGAGTATCAACACTCGTTCACAGATCGCTCCCGTTGGATACTAGGCACCAATACAATGGCTAATTTTGGGTTTTTCACTACAGGATCTACATCCTTATAATGCATAGTACCAAGTGCTCAACCCATACCATGTTTTCAAAGAATCACCATATGCCAATATGCCTTGATTTTTCTATGCAATTTCAGTGAGACATTTTATCAAATACATGGCATACACCTTAAATCATGCATCATCCATAAAGTAAATTCTAACTTTCAAACCACACAACTTCTTCTACATGGACAAATGCTATATACAATCAGTTTAAACTCATGCTAATGTTATATGTTCACTATGTTACCAATTCTCAAAAAGCACATAATTACACAAAGCATCAATGCATTAAACAACCATATCTTCCAAAACACATGATCTATTCACATGAACATAAGCCACAATGTAATGAAAAAAATATATATTTAAGTTACATGTTTATCATTTTGAAAAATTCTCAAAGATTACAAAATACATAAAGTGCCAACACATTGAATAAATCATAACTTCTCAACTACAAGATTTGGTCTACATGAACATAAGTGATGAGAATGCAAAATGTCATATTTTTCTCCCTTAATGTTTAGTCTTTTATACTTATTTAGTGCCTAAATGTACTCATTATTCTTATATTTTGATTTCGGATGCAAATGGAGGCGATGAGTGCAAAAAAGGCTAATTGGGCAATTTTCAGATAGTTTTGACATCACTTCATAATCTAGGCATAACTCTCTCATTCGAGCTCCGATGGAAACAATTCAAGATACTATGGAAAAGCAAGAAACATTTCTACAACTTTCATGTTTTGCGTTTTGAGAGATTCAGGCTGCATCATGGTTGAAATGGGGCTTGACGTTGCTGCACCTGCTTTGATGATGTTCTAAAGCGTTTTTAGCTGTGCGAAATTCTAATGCGCGGGTCCACGTGATTTATTTTTGGAAATTCTAGATCTAGTGTGAGAATTCCAGCTAAAATTTCACTTTCCTAGTTATATTAGGACTTTTTTTTATTTCCCTTAATTAGTCAATTTTGATTTTTTATTTTAAGATAATATTTAGAATATCTTTAGGAGTTCTAGTAGGCTTCCAACACTGAATTAATTTGTAAAAGGAGGAAGAGATCAGATTTGACGTCTCTCTCTCTCTCTCTCTCTCTCTCTCTCTCTCTCTCTCTCTCTCCCCTCCTCTCTAATTTCTCCTTCAAGTTTTCATGGCCGTGCGTGGCTAAATTTTTATAATTGGTTGAAGGAAATGGAAGCCTTGGAATTAATAAAATTGTGAGATCTAATTTGTTTTTATTGTTCAATTTATGCTCTGAGTATGGATGTTTTTCTGTGCTTATTTTCATGATTGTCTCATTTAATTATTGAGAGGCCTACTAGTTTATTATTCGTTGCAATCTACTGCTAGGTTAGATATCAAATCCGTAATTGTTTGATCCCTCTAATTTGTGAAGCAACTAAGATTTAATGATTTGTTGCGTCAGAAATTATAAGATCTTAGGAAGAACGTTCAACTAAATTAAATACAACCGCTTGTGCTTGTGTTGTTTAGCTTCATCGATCTTTCTAATTCTTAAGGCTGCTACTAGATTAAACTTTTAGCTCTTGTCTTGGGTTGTTTACTAGTTAGGGTTAATTAGATCGCTTCTTTTCTAATTAACTGCGACTAAGGGGAGATAGGAAAAATAGTTCCAACGGTGAATATTCAAAGTGTGAATTGATATATATTTGCATCGATGATCAGTTGTGAAATTCCGATGGTGGATGTTGACTTAGGACCAATGTTTGCTCTTTTGATTGAATTCGATATTTTAATTTGATTTATTCCTTAGTTGTTTTTTTTTTTTAATTCTTTTCGTTATACTGAAACCCTCTCATCCTTGTTCACATAGCATAAAACTAGGCTAGATACTCTCCGTGTGAACGATCCTTACTCCCACTACTACATATATTTTTAGGAGTTTAGGTTTTTTTTTTAGGTTGCCTGTGACAGCACACCAAATTTTGGCGCCATTACCGAGGAGTGATTCTCGTTGATTTTTGTGCTGCTTGTGATCCTTATTTCATTCTTAAAATCTTTGAAAAAAAAAGAAGTTTAGCACAGAATTTGTTTTTTTTTTATTTTTTTATTATTTTTATTTTTTACTTTTATTATTTATTTATTTGTTCTTGTGATCCGTGAAAAAAAATATTCCATTCATTGGAACCTGCGTTAGAAGCGCATATTGGAAACTACCGTTAAAGGAAAAATTTGTTTAGTAGCACCGGAATTTAAGTGGAAAACTGAATCGTATTTAGGGCAAAGTTTAATGAAACTGTGAAATTGCTGCGGCGTAATTGAATCGTAATCCTATTAGCTTTGCGTATCCTGAATATTGATAGGGCAAATTAACGATCAAATATACTGCTGCAAGTTTCAAATACATCTTCCCTGTCTAGACATCATTCATGGCATTCCTTCTGTACCTATTGTCTTTGCTCTTGGTTTATGTTCTTGATGATTTTTCATGGTCGTCTTAAATCCTCTTAACTGCTCAAAAAAGAAAAAGACGAAAAGCATGTTCAACAAAAGACTACAACATGTAACTTTAGTACTAAAGACAATTTGCAAATTTAGTTCATTGTTTTGTTCTTTTTCAATAGAGAGCATTCTGTAATTAAATAATATTTTTATTGGTTAAAAAATAATCAAGGTGATTTGTGTTTTAGAGTAAAATTTTATTTTTATTTTATTTTATTTTTTTATTTTATTATCGTGACTCTAGATTCTTTCTGATTTGTTTTTCATGGTTTATTAGAGTTTCCTTGATTGTTTATGACTGTAACTCGATCTTCTAATCAAGGTGATTTTGCAGTGCGATTCAGAAATAGAGAACACTTTTTGCAAATTATAGAGGGAAGCTCGGAGAAATTCTAAAGAGAACAGTCTAGCTCTTGATTCCCTATTTGCTAGCGATTCTGATTTAGAAAATGAGGAAGTCATGGCTGGAAATAGAACTTTGAAAGAGCTTACCGCCCCTGATTTGAATCAACAACGCTTATGCATAACATTCCCTACTTTACATACTACTACTACTTTTGAATTAAAATCTAGACTAATACATTCTATTGCCCACTTTTCATGGCCTTGCA
>CM018040.1:32015469-32072969 GCA_008638375.1 Nyssa sinensis | reverse complement strand
ATGTAAGTCACAAATAAGCTAATTACGATCTGAAAAAGCCTAAATTTATAATAATCAATATTTTGGACTTAATGATGAAATTTTTTTAAGGGAAATAAGACCTGGTAACAAATTAAAAAATGACGAATACGTTCTTAGGACACAACGAAGTTGCCAGAAGAGTAATAATGAGATAAATAAGTTCACAAAAATGTTACAATGACCAATAGACTCAAAACGAAGTCAGAATACATAAACTATAAACGGCAAAGAATGGGACATTAAAAAGTATAAATTATCAAATGGCCCTTAAAGGGCCAAATGTGCTAAAACTGTCACATCTCGCACCCCATCCCTACGCGGATGCTGAAGATATGATGCCAGTTAGCCGCCTTGTCAGTCTCCAACTGACAATGCGACCAACCAAAGGCAATCTTCTGAACCTTACGATGAATTGCATTCCAAATGTAGGGTCAGAACAGCGGAAATTAAAACCTTTTTATCTCGGAAATGCAACTCAACTATATACCTCATAAGTATGTACCACAGAGCAAGTCTCGAACCAAACAGCTAATAACTCTAACCACAGAGCACATCTATAACAGATATATAACACAGAGCATATCAAATTCCTCCTAGAGTACCATTACCATGAGCCATGTCCCTACACATCTATTACATATGAATAAAGTCAACCATATCATCACACTCACCTGAATAGCCAGAATCAACCTATTAGAACCCAAGTCTCCACATATTATTGCCATCAGATCCTCACTTGGGAATGCCTCTCAGTCCACTAGTGACATGTCCTTGTGCTTTCTAATCCAATGGAGATATATCCTGAAAAATGTTAAATAAATGGAATGAGCTTAAACAAGCTCAGTGAGTAACATAGGTTCCTGCCATGGGTTTCAAAACCAATTCATATATATATATACATGACATTATATAAAATGCATGCTCATATGCAGCTCAAGTAGAACAAACAGATCAGATCAAACAGAACAGAACGGAACGGACAGAACAGATCAGAGCAGAACCGAACTGAACAAATACCAATCAATCAAAGGCACTAGCATCAAATGCTTGAACCTTCCCTAGTTGCCCATAAGCGGACGACTCGTGGGGCCTCTACCCTCTGGGGTTAGTATCAGAGCAGGAACAGAATAGAACTGAGCGGGACAGAAACAGAACAGAATGCCAATCATACAGACGAGCCTTCCCAGCTGCCCATAAGCGGACTACTCGTGGGGCCTCTACCCTCTGGGTCGTGCTCTGGCATAAAACCACTCAATCCTGTGGTGGTCCCAGAGTAGACACAACACAACAAAACAAAATCGAACCAGACTCCAAGGACGGGTAACAAAACAACAGACTCGAACAAAATCATCAAGATACATCAGAAGGCAGAATAGAACAGAATCATGCTACACATAATGCAATACAAGGAATATGCATGAAAACAGATGCATTAAAATAGTAAACTGTATAAAATAGTTCAGCATATAAAGCAGTACAGTATATAGAAAATATACACCAAGTCAAGAGTCCAAGTTACTCACCTAAATATCACGCCCATTCACAGATATCCTCCAGATACGTCGTTAGCCACATCCATACATATCCTGGGCATTATCCTTCTGATGACCATCATAATTGATTCAACATCCAGAAGGTCATGTTCCTCAGATGTGAACATATCCAACCTTTGGAGAATTTGCAGTCAAACGTGAACCAAATTGTTGTGCATTTAAAGTTTGAGGTTAATCTTCAGTCCATAGTTCAGCCGTTGAAGAAGACACACCGGCAGGTCGATTGAGTCAGGCCAGCCATTTTAAATCCAGTTTCATCAGCTTCTCCAACCTTTTTCCCCCAAGCAGATGATGATCCTGACAGATTCTGTCCCTTTTATCATCCCATCCATCATATATTGAAGAACTTTCCCTTCCACTCATTAGATTACTGTCTAGTTCACTATTGTAGAGTCCTCAACTATTGTATCACTTAAAGACCTCCAAAGTCTTAGTTTTCTTCGTTCTCATTCAGACCTCAGAAATGCATTAAGAATACTTAAAGAGTACTGAACAACTAATTACAGCCCTCAAGATCCTTTAAAATCCCTTGTCACAAAATCTATTTCACAATTGAGTTCAATAATTGCAGCTTTGTGCCCAACTATTCTAACACTGCCATCTATTGACATGGCTTCCTCCGCCGCTTCTCCTTCTTCCACCTTCAGTCATAGCAAGTTTTCTAATCTCCATTGCAAAAATTGATGCAGCACTGTTACTTCACAAGTTTTCCATTCTCGTGGTCCAACATTAGAGCCATTTGCAGGTTTATCATTTCTGCCGATCTTCGAAATACGCTCATTGTTGGAATTGAAATCATAGCCAACGAGATAACTGCTCCAACAATACACAAACACACACATATATCTACATAGTATCCCCCTAAAAATCTGCTTCCTTTTACCCAGATTGATTTGATCAAGAGCCTTACCATCCTTCAAAACCTCAAGAAAATAAACACCTGGCCGGGGTTCAATTTGCCTAATTTGATTCTCTTGATTATCGGAGACTTGACACACGAAACGGCAACCCGAACCTATACATGAGCATTCAGGCTTGGTTAGCCTCTGTTGCTACAGCATCGGATGAGTCCAGTTGCACAGGTGTGCCACTTTGGCCCTGAGTAGTCTCAGGTTCCACAACTTTTGTCTCTCGCAATTGCAGGTCAGGAAGCTTAGGTTCGCCAACCCTTTGCAATGCCCTGCTTCACTCCACAGCTCCAAACACAGATACAATTGAATCAGCAAATCCAACCCAATCAAATCGAACCGACTCTGTCGTAGCTCCTTCCATTTCCACTGTTCTCAACTGAAGCGACGGAAACACGGGAACACCACAAAACTGCAACATCACACGCAATTTCGAGCCACAAAACCGCAACCAATCCTCAAGCAAACCTCAAACGTCTCATGCAGAATCCCTTTTCCCTACACCGCTACACACACAGAGATATATGTATCCCTGTTACACTGCCTTTCAATTCGAACAGTATCTCCTACAAAAGCAGAAATGACATCAATTCCATTCCCCAATCCGAAACCTCATCGCACCTGACCCAAATGCTAGCAAATTGCCTCCAATTTCCATCAATTCAAACCACAACTCAACACCAATACGCTACTGCTTCTGTGAATTGCCTCCTTCTACACCGCTATGCTAACATTCTCTCCCTCCATTAAAAATCCATTCTGTGAAGCCCCCATATATATATATATATATATATATATATATATATATACTTACAAGACTCATGCTCTAGAAGGTTCCTCCCCTAGCTTTTCTGTGAACAGATCCTAGAATTCTCCAGATTCTTCCCTCCTAATTTTTTTTATTTACAAACAGAGATATAGATAATGGCTTATTCTAGAATTCTCCCATTTCCTTTGGTCACGTGGTCAACAGTACGGCTGCTTCTCCTTTCTTGGATTCCAACAGTTTCCACATGAGACTACCTAGATGCATATATATATATATATATATATATAATATTTCTTTTTTTTTTTTGGTTCTAACAGTTTCCACAAGTTGCTATATAGGCTACATAAATATATATATTTTCTAAAATCTGCCACACTCCCTTTTATTATTATAAAATATACTTCTATATATTTTATTTTTATATAACTATATTAATATTTTATTTCATAAAATATTATATTATAGTTGCCGGTAAATTTGTCACAAAGCTGGGGCGTGGTTCCGTATTATTTATTTTCATAATTAATAATTCGTATCAGTCCCATTTATTTATCCCGGCAATCGGTTGACTGGGTCATTTATTTCCCGAGCCTATATTATTTTTAGTGATCTGGATTAATTTTATGTTTTCTAATAATTAATTCATTAATGGCTCACTATATTTTGAGCTATTTCAATTTACTAACGTCAGATAGTATATTTTCCTAAAGTCGGGGTGTAGTTTGGATTATGTTAGATTTTGGAAGTATTACAAAAACGCTACTGCGAACCCTGAAATGGGAAATTAAAAACCCTTCATTGAATAGATTAAGTTCAAAGGAACTTAAAACATTGCATAACAATGTTTGGGATTAAAGTGGGTACTAATTCATTATACAATATTTTTGGATCCATGATTATAGGATCACCTAAGCGATGGAAATGAAAAGAAGCTGTGGGATAACAATAGTGGTACCCTGCATGAGAATGCAATGCTAAGAAACCAAGGTAAGTAACTCCTATGCTTTAATATGGGTTATTCCTAGCCAAGTCACATTTATTTTCAAATGTTACCAAAATTTGTACTCTATTTCCTACCTAATGAACTTAATTTCTCTGATTTGATGCCAATCGACTTGTGATTAATTGTTTATGCCTGTACTTCATATTTGATTTGCTTGCCTATATGATTTTGAAAACTTTATTACCAATAATTGAGAATAACTGTGCCTTTATTTATACCATGCCAGGATCCTTGTGATATATATCTCATTGATGGAGAGTTTGTTTGTTCTACACACTTTATGTCTCGTTGATTGAGATTTTGGTTGTTTTATAAGATTGTACATCTCATTTGGAGTTTGATGATCATGGTGTTGTGCTCAATCACAATGTCCATTCATTCACAGATTGCGTTCTGGACGGGGGTTATTTGTATCCTTTGAGGACTTGAGGGAAAGAGTTGTCACGCTATTCAATAAGCCCAAGAGAGAGAGGCAAAACTGAATGTGCGTTTTGAGGGTATGCCGTGCTCATTTTGTTTACGCTTCTATTCTGTTAGAACTCGATAATGACATTTTTGCATTCGTTGAATGATCATATTCTATGCCCAGTAGATGATCATAATATTTGCAAGCATGAAACACTTTTGATTGGCTAACATATTGTTTGTGGGAGCGAATCATTATGTTAGGCTAGATCCCATTTTGGATGATTTTTTCATCACTTTCTTGCATCATATTGAGGGATAAGCCTTTTTGGACCCTCGGGTCAATATTGCTTTATCTTGGTGACTGGTTATACGATATCTTTCTTTCTATATGCTTGTAATCTAACCTTGACCCATGGCAAAACTAGGACTTTACTTGCTAAGCTAAGTTAGTTCACTATTTACTTATGACCATTTTTTAGATGGCCCTATGAGGGATGAAATGCAATGAGATAACTAGTGGAGCTAGTGAAGTACAAATGATTAACACTAGTGATATAATCTCTAAGTCAAAGTTGACCATGTACTCTGTAAGGTTAAGTTCAAAATTGTGTGTTATAATATTGCATCATTAGTGATGAGGTTAGCCTAGTATGTTGGATCACCATGATTAAATTGTACTTGTAGATATTCTGATTGTTGGTCATTGGAATTGAGCTTTTTATCAGGTGAATTGCATTTGGTGTAGCTTTCGCATTAAATAATTTATTGATTTATGATTTACTGATATAATTTATTAGTCTATGCCTTTCATTTGATTTTGTACGCCTGTCCGAGTGGTAGTTTCGATCGTTACCCTTAATCCGAATAAGGTGGGTTTCGGGTCACGAAAGAATGGCATCAGAGCTTATGGTTAAAGATTTTTTGGGAAGGATCGTACCAAGGTTGGGTTTGAGGATTGAATGATTTAAATGATTAAATGATCAGTGGATTTTGGAGGATGATAGCGTGTTTAGGTACTGAGATTAATAGTCTTTGGGGAAAGACTATACTATGACTGAATTTGATTATTCTTGGACGATAGAGATGGTCAAATAAATAGTGACTTTTGAGGGATAATAGTACATTTAAGGGCAAAGAACGAGGATTCTTGGGAAAAATCATAGCAGTATTGAGGTTGCTTGATCTTTAAATGGTTGAGTTATGTATCGACTGGTAAATTAGGGAAGCTATGGTCTGAACAAGGGCAATGGTTAATTCTCTTTTGGAAGATATAGGGAGATATAGAGCTAGAATTGTAAGACCTTGGAAAGTCGATGGATCTGACAACAATCAATATAAGAAATAGCCTGAGGGAAACTTAAAGGATAGTGACATGAGGAATTTGAGACTCTAGATAAATTGATGGCATATCAGGAATATGAGGATTCTTAACTGAATCATAGATAGACCCTAATAGGGTAAAGACAAAAAGAGCCTTGAAAGACAACTACTGAATAGGCGAGACTATCAAAGATAACATTATAAATATGATGATTTTTTTGGAGATGTCGCATGACGAATGATTATTGGGGAGAAATTAAATGAATCTTGTTAAACTAGATGACGGTATGACCCAATTATGAATAATAATCTATCGAGTTAGCCGAGTTGCTTCAAAGGTAAATGATTGATGATTCTAAATAACTTTTGAGGATCAATGTTAAAGAACTGAACTTGTAGCAAATGTCTAGAAAGATTTATGAGGACAACAATGAAGATATAAAAGATACGTGATTCTTTGAGGTACTATAATGACAATTGTGATTGTGGGAGAATTAAGAATGACTAAAACTGTGATAATGGGAGAGTTGTGAACTTCCATGATTATAAAAATCTTAATTAATCATATAAAATCTAAATGAAAAATGTAATGATCTAATGACAAGATGGCCAAATTGCTTAAGCAATTATAAAATATGATATGAAGTCCAAGAGTGGAAAAGATTGTGAATAGCAGTTCTTGCAAATGAGTAAGTACTAGTATGAAATTAAATCTTTAGTTATCAATGAAACTAATCACATGATAGTATGACTCTATGGTCACAGAATGTATGAAGAACTCCACATATGGGTGAAAAGGTTCTCTGGAAGAACAGTTTTGTAAAAAAAAAAAAAATTGGGGAAGAAACGTAACATGTAATAAAAATCGAATATGATTGTTGAGTACGAAAAACTAAACACTCGAATAACCTTTTGAACAAAGGTAAGGAAAACCAAAATAATGACTGTAAATTAAAAAGTCATGAGACTTTGAGATTTAAATTATTCAAATGATATGAAAGGTTCAAGGTAAACCAAATATGATCTTATAGTTAAGAACGCCTACAAAAGTAGACTGTCATATGAAGAATTGATGACTGGGATGAAAGACTGCCAGAGAATTTTTAATAAGTCTGTTAAGACTTAAAGAAGAAATGAACTTAATATAATTTCCATATTTTAATCCATAAAGGAATGGGAGAACAAATATCTATGGAAGATTGAATCATGAACAAAAGATAAAAAGGGCATCTGTGCCAGTCTTTAAATTGAAAGAAATGGAGGAACTAATTTTCTCAACCTATCTAATTGATAAAAAGATGTATACATAAGAATTTGAAAACAAAGGCAAGTGTGCCAATGAAATAGTACAAAATGAAACTAAAGAGGATTGGTGAATCTTCAACTTAAATAACAGTTAGAAATGGGCACGTGATCGAGAATCACAAATGAGTATTACGAACGAAACTAAAAGTTACCCTTACATGGAATAAAATATCGTAATACAATGAACACACGAGTGAACCATCCTGGCACAAGCCAAAAGATTTTCATGAACACAAAAAGGGAATATGGTGCTAAAAATGCCAAAAAGAAAACACGATAATTGGCAGAGTCAAATAGAGACTGGTAGATAAAAGAGACTTAAGTAGGAGATGTTGTAGAATACACAACTGAAAAGATTGAGAAAACCCCATATGAATTTAAGTGGAACAGTGTGAATCTATCAAGGACTCTGTCCTTGGTAAAGACTAAAGCACTTGAATGAGGAAATTCAATGCACACTAAACGATGAATGGAAGTGGTGTAGTCTAGCTACACCGTAGACTTCCAATGACCACTCCTAAAATGACAAATAGGAAGAAAAGATCAAAGTACTAGACACATTTACCTAGCACATGGCGCGCCACATGACACCAACAGAGGTTGGAAAACCATGAACGGTAATGTAATCATAACTTAGCATCAAATGAAAATTAATATGACAACTATGCGTAGGACTAGTCAAAATACTGGTAACAGTGGGAAATAGTCAAATAACTGAAAAAGATGACTCCGAGTGAGTAATGAAAGCATAGTGGATCCATAGCTATATGTCCGAAGACTAAAGAAATAAACATTGAAATGCTGATGCTGAAATTTGGAGACCTTAAGCTTAAAGCTTCGAGGAAGCTAAAAGTTAAATCTTTGACCTTTGAGATCACTATTGAAATTAAACAAAGAAGAGTACGAAGGGATTGTGAAATTTGTACAAAATATTTTCTTATTTGGAGAAACAGAATCTAAAATGCCATGATAGACCGAAAGACAAATAAAAAGGGGAAACTATAATGATACAATTAACATGAAGAGAGGTTAGAGCCTCTTAGATATAAGCGATTAAGTTTTGAGGACAAAACTTCTTTTATGGAGGGTAGGATGTAACACCCCAACCCCGAATTAATTTATAATTAGTTTGCTAATAATTAATTAGCAACAACATAAAGAATAATTAAGAAAATTAATCAGGATTTCTCGATAGTTATGATTGACCAATAAAATGATTAAATACGTTAAGAGGGGAAGGATGTAATACCCTGAACCTAGTTTACTAATTAATTAATGTAATGATGTCTTTTTGAAATTTGATGTGTTAACTTAGTCATTTTAGCCAAATTTTAACACTACAAAAATTAGAATTAGCAAGCCACAAAGACCACAAGGAAATTATAAATAACGCAAGGCTTCGAACCTCGAAGCCAACCCAAGTAGGAAACAACCAAAAGAAACCATTTCGTAAAAATAGGAATAAAAAAGAAAATAAAAGGAAAAAATCTAAAATATGTATTTCGGATTGCCAAACGAGGCATAAGCCAAAAAGTAAGGGAAATGCTAAAAAATGCAACCAATGGGTTTTGAACCCTTGACCCAAAATAGGCAAAGTTTTAATACCCAAAAAGTTACCAAGTGGGCAGGCCAGCTCTTTTGTGCTTAAATATACATCCAATATGTATATAACTCCCTAGTTAGCTAAGTCCACCTCCCAAATTGACCAACGCCCTTTCATGCAACACCTTACCCTCCACTCATTCTCCCACATCAACACCACCTCACTTACCACATCAGCACCCCATCAGTGCCACTTCAGCCCTATTATACATATACAGGTGTATATATTTATATATATATATATGGGCCCATGTGTTTTAAAATTTTTTTGCTTGAGAAATAACTTAGAGACCATTGTTGTGAGTGTGTTGAATGTTTTGTATGAGTGAAACAGTGTGTGAGTGTGTGCATAGAGATTTACAAAGAAAGGAAGTAAAGGAAAGAAGGAAGAAGAAGAAGAAGAAGGAGAAGGAGGAGGAAGGAAGAGATCTGAAGTTGTTTTAAAGAAACCTAGGAAGTTTAGAGAAGTAGACAAAGGAGAAGGGCAGTCAAGGTATAGCTACAAAACACCATAGTTTATGATTTATATTTTTTTTGAAAAATCCATGTACCTACTATTTTAAGACTGTATAAATACATGCATGGCCTTATTTTGATGAACTAAAGTATTAGAAGCAATAACTGAGGGGCTTAGGGGCTTGAGATTCAGAATATCCATGGCTGCCATTAATTGAGCTTCAAGCTGCCCAGAAAATAAAAATCTAATAAATGCTATTTTAATGATTAGAAATCAAATCTAGGCCCCTAAAGGATCACTATGGAATAAGAAGTGTCCATTTTGGCCCAAAAATGAGTGTGTTATAGGGAGTTACAGGTTGTGCGGGATAATTGGCTAAAGGGCGATTAGTGGGTTAAAAACCAATTTTTTGATTTAGGAATGGTCCAAAAGGGTTGCACGAATCAATTAGAGGAAAAATTGGGTGGAAAGGGGCTAGCAGAACTACACGAAATAGGTTTTTAAACCTTTGCGGGAAAAGCGGCCCTCGCCGGGGCAGCCACTGTTATTGGCCATTCGATGACCAAGATGAGGTTCAAACAAAAATCAAAAGGTAGATATGAAAACCTCGCGTGGAAATGATTTCAACCACATTGAAAAACTTTAAAAAACTGTTCGACGACTGGTCGCCGATGCCGAAGAAGCTCACCAGAGCATCGCCAAAAAAGAAGCACAGTGGTGGGTCGGGTCTCGGGTCGAATCTAGGGTCGGTCCTCTACCGAAATATAAAACAGATTATTAAAACTACGTCATTTTGGCTAAATTAGATTAAAAAATAAAATAAGTAATAGGGTTGATTGTTAGCATGATGTATTAGACCACTGAACTGGCCGGTTCAGCGCATAAAGGAAGCGGTTCACTTAAAATTTTAAATAAACCCACTAGTTTATTTTCAATATTTCCCAAAATTTCATTTAGACCCCCAAGAAATTTTGAAATCTAAAATTAGCCCCAAAACTTTCAGATATTAAGAAAATGACCCCCAATAGTTTGGTAAATTATGAAATAGCCCAGAAATTAAATAAATATTTAATTTAAATCCCTTTTAATTAAACAAGAAATTACTAAAATGCCCCTAGGCCAAAAATGGACCAAACAAAGTCCGATTAAAATAACTAATAGTGTATTTTGATTATTTCGGGTATTCCAGACTCAACGGGGGAGTCCGATTTATGAATGTAAGTCCCGAAAAATTTAGACATGTAAATTATAAATGACTATATTGTCCCTAATAATGCCCAGGGCCAACTTAAATGAAAAGGTAGTCCATCGTGACTATCTCGGACATTCCGAACTCAATGGTGAGGTTCATGAAGCCTAAATAAATCCCAAAAAGTATGAACAGACAAACAAGGATAATTCCAAATACGTGTTGATGGTCAATTATGTGATCAAATGGACCCCGATGACTATGAAATTATGTACCTTAACATTTTGGGGCATTCTAGACCCAATGGCTGGATTCATTTTGTGAAACGAAGTCTCGAAATAATAGACACGTGAAATGTCAAAATGACAATTTTATCCTTAGTATTCCAAAAGCTAGATAAATGTCAAGGGGGACATAGTCTAACTGTTTTGGGCACTCTAGACTCAACGATGGAGTCTGTATTAGCAAACGAAGTACCAAAAAATGTGACGCGTGAAAGTGTAAAATTACAAAAATTCCCTAGGCTTAATGTGAGTCACAAATAAACTGATTAAGATCCGGAAAAGCCTAAATTTATTATAATCAATATTTTGGACTTAATGATGGCATTTTTTCTAGGGAAATAAGACACGATAACAAATTGGAAAATGATGAATACGTCCTTAGGACACAACGAAGTTACCCGAAGAGTAATAATGAGATAAATAAGTCCACAAAAATGTTTCAAGGACCAATACTCTCAAAACGGAGTCAGAATACGTAAACTGTGAACAGGCAAGAATGGGACGTTAAAAAGTATAAATTATCAAATGGCCCTTAAAAGGCCAAATATGCTATAAGGCTATAAGAAAACCTGAAATGGGAAACTAAAATCCTTAATTGAATAGCCTAAGTTCAAAGGAACTTAAAACATTGCATAACAATGTTTGGGATTAAAGCAGGAACTAATTCATTATGCAATATTTTTGGATCCATGATTATAGGATCTCCTAAGCAATGGAAATGAAAAGAAGCTGTGGGATAACAATAATGGTACCCGTATGAGAATGCGATGCTAAGAAATCGAGGTAAGTAACTCCTCTGCTTTCATCTGGGTTATTCCTAGCCAAATCACATTTATTTTCAAATGGTGCCAAAATTTATACTCTATTTCCCACCTAATGAGCGTGATTTCTTCGATTTGATGCCAATCGACTTGTGATTAATTGTTTATACCTATACTTCGGATTTGATTTTCTTGCCTATATGATTTTGAGAACTTGATTACCAATATTTGAGAATAACTGTGCCTTCATTTATACCATGCCATGATCTTGTGACAAATATCTCATTGATTGAGAGTTTGTTTGTTCCACATACTTTATGTCTTGTTTATTGAGATTTTGGTTGTTTTATACAATTGTACATCTCGTGTGGAGTTTTGATGATCATGGTGTTTTGTAAGTTTTTAGAGTTTTGCTTAGTCATAATGTCCATTCATTCATTGATTGCGCTCTGGACACGTGGGGTCATTTGTGTTCTTTAAGGACATTGAGGTGAAAATGCTCTCACACTATTCAGTAAGCCTAAGAGAGAGAGAGGCAAAGCTAAATGTGTGCTCTGGGGGTATGCTGGGCCCCATTTAGTTCATACCTTTGTTCTGTTAGAACTCGATAATGACATTTTTGCATTCGTTGGAAGATTATATTCTATGCCCAGTGGATGATCATAATATTTGCAAGCATGAAATACTTTTGATTGGCTAACATATTGTTTGTGGCAGTGAATCATCATGTTAAGCTAGATCCCATTCTGGATGATTTTGTCATCACTTTCTTGTATCATATTGTGGAATAAGCCTTTTTGGACGCTCGGGTCATTATTGCTTTATCTTGGTGACTGGCTATATGATATCTTTCTTTCTATATGTCTGTAATCTAACCCTGACCCATGGCAAAGCTAGGACTTTACTTACTAGGCTAAGTTAACTCACTCCTAACTTATGACCATTTTTCAAGTGGCCCTATGAGGTATGAAATGCAATGAGATAACTAGTGGAGCTAGTGAAATACAGATGATTAACACTTATGATATGAACTCCAAGTCAAAGTTGACCACGTACTCTGTAAGGTTAAGTTTAAAATTGTGTATTATAATATTGCATCCTTAGTGATGAGGTTAGCCCAGTATGTTAGATCACCATGATTAAATTGTACTTGGAGATATTCTAATTGTTGGTTATTGGAAATGAGTTTTTGATCAGGTGAATTCCATTTGGGTATCTTCCGCATTAAATAATTTACTGATATGATTTATCAGTCTATGCGATTCATTGGATTTCGTATGGCCTGTCCGAGTGGCAGTATCGATCGTTACCCTTAATCCGAATAAGGTGGGTTTCAGGTCGCGACACGTAGAAAGGTTTCTGAACCTCCTAAAACTACTATGTTTGCTTTCTCTCTCTCTCTCTCTCTCTCTCTCTTCTCTCTCTCTCTCTCTTTATTGTTTATTTATTATGCATTTACAACTTTCATTTTTAAAGATTCCAAAAGAAACCAATATTTGCAAAATACCTTATTCACCCCCCCTTTAGGGTAAATATCTAGGCAACAAGTTGTATTAGAGCCTTGTCTTTTGTAAAATAGAGTTAACACTTTAAGAGAAAAGATATGGCAAATATTGTAGGAATCGTCTTTGCCGAAGGGCATTCTACAAACAGACCTCATTTGTTTAATGGTCAAAACTATAATTATTGAAAGGTTAGAAAGAAGATTTATCTTTAAGCCTGAGACTATTAAATATGGAAGGTAATTACAAATAGACCTCATATTCCTATGAGATCCAAAATTTCTACTAGCACCACCAAGGTTGCTAAGGAAGAACAAGAATGGGATGAAAATAATCTCAAACTCATCCAACTAAATTCTAAAGCAATGAGTAATTTATATTGTGCCTTAGAAACAAATGAGTTCAATTGAATCTCCATTTGCAAATCCACAAAGGAGATATGGGAAAAACGTGAAGTTACCTACGAAGGTACAAATCAAGTCAAAGAGTCTAAAATTATTATGTTAGTTCATAAGTATGAACTATTTCAAGTAAATGATAGTGAGTCCATACCTGAAGTGTTTACTCACTTACTAACATTACTATGTAACACCCCGACTTTGCGTAATTAATAATTAGTGTTAATTATTAATTAATAACCGGCTTATAGAATGACTAGGGAATTAATTATGATCCCGACGGTCGCCATGGACCGATTAAATAATCAAATATGTCTGGGGGAAAAGGGTATGATACCCAAACCCAATTACTGGTTAAATCGGTAAAATAATGTCGTTTTAACACTAACGGAACCCGAATTAGCTAACCCAGGAAATCTCGGATGATTAATAAATGACACGGAACCTCTGACACTGAAGAATACTAAAATACGGAACTCTCGGAACAAACCGCGTCGAAAAATGAGTTACGGAATGAAAGTTACGAAGGAAACACTGAAATTGAATTACTGCGCAACCAAACGTGGCCTTAACCGAAAATATGGAAAAAAATGGCCAAATGGGAGGCCAAGGGAATTGAACCCTTGACCTTTGAGTGAAAAGAAACCTCATCCAAAAATTTCCAACTGGGCTACTATTATCTTTGTGTCTATATATACAACAGAAATGTATATAACATTGAATTATCCTAATCTGCCACCAAAATTGACCAATGGCCATCCATGCAACACCACACCCTTGCATCACCCCTATGCTCCCTAGCTCATCATCACCCTACTTCAGCCATGATGACCTCTCCTCCAACCAAAATACATGCAGATTTATCATGAGGTTGGGAGATGTATTTCAAGTCTCCATATGTGTATTGGAGGAGGGAGAAATCAGAAATGGGTGCATGAGATCTGCTAAAGAGAGATTGGGTTAGAGAGAGAGACTGCCAAACCAAGTGTATGTGTATGTGCATGTCCATGTGTGTGTGGCCATGGAGGTGCCCAAAGGAGGAGGACTAACGACTCTGGAGGCACGACTGCATTGGGGTGACACACAAGAACCAGAACTGAACCATGAGTGGAGAAGTGTCGACCAAAATGGGTAAACACCAAATTTTTTTGAATTTTCCTCTCAAGCATGCCTACTGTTTTCAGTGTATTTAATCTATATAAACTGTATACCTAGGCTCCTGTGAGACCCTAGAATTGTCATGAACAACTGAGAAGGTTGGATAAGGGTAGAAAACACAAAACCGTGTATCAACCTCCATTAACGGACCATGGAAACTGGGTCTGATTCGACCTCCCTAAAACCGAGTTCTGATGGTCTAGAACTAATCTAGACACTGAGAGGGTCCCAAATACACCAACCCGCGACCCTAGAACACTGATTTGAACCCTCGAAACCGAACCTATAGGTGTCGGCCATGGAACCCAAATTCTGTAACGGGCTTTTAAACTGAAATTTTAGAATGGAGAGTTGAAGCTCCTGTTCTAAGGGTCACAAAGAACCAAACCGTGTGGACTTTGGTTGAGAAATGAGACCGTATGACCGAACTGAAACCCTCACGATAATCGGGTTAAACAGAGCTTCACCCGTAGGTTTGAGGCACCAAATCGATGCCAAGTTGTTGGAATCACTTCTACGAACACTTTGGAATCAAAAATAGTTGAAAAGCCTACTTGAAACTCTACGAAAATGGAAAAAACCGAACCAGAAACTAGGGCAACAGCGCCCTGCGCATTGGGGAAGATAGAGTCGACTCGGCCGAGTTGGCCGAGTCATACTGAGTTGGCCCAAACACGTGTCGGCCAACGACCGTGCCACCGTTTTAATGGAACGGCACCGTTCTGGGGCAAACTGTTTTATTTTAAAAATCAGTTCCACCTGTTTGGTTACGGTGATAACAAATTAAAATTGGGATTGGGCATAACCTATCCGTGGATGAAGGGGCAATTGAGGATTAACTGGAGTATTTAATTCCAGTTTTCTGAAGGGTCAGAACCGGTTGGTTTTTTTTAGTGTTTTGAACCGGTTGACTTGGTAAACCCTTGAACCCTGTGGGTTGAACCCCTAATTTTATGTATTTATATTTTGACCCTGAAACTTTCTGAAAATTACGGATTTGTCCCAACAGTTCTGAATATAGCACAGTGGCCCAGATTTTGGGAAAATTATACATTTAAGCCCCTGCTAAATTAATTAAATAATAAAATTATTATTTTATTATTTTATTAAATAGGTAAAATTACGATTTTACCCCTGGACATTAAAAATGTCAAACGGAGTCCAAATAAATTAAATAAATAGTGTATTTCCACCATTTCAAATATTCTGGACTCAATGGTACAGTCCAAATTGGGAAATTATGTACCGAAAAATATAGACCTGTAAGTGACAAATGACTGTACTGCTCCTGAGGGTACCCAGGCCCAAATAAAAATAAAAGACAGTCTATTCTGATTATGTCGGACACTCTGGACCCAATGGTGAGGTCCATTTTATGAACTGAGGTGCCGAAAAATATGCCGCATGAAATTACCAAAATACCCCTGATACTGTACGAAGCCCGAATGAAGTCCGATTGGGACAAAAATTGATACTGATAGAAGCCCAGATACTGGTGAAACTGTAAACATGATTAAATGATGATTCGGAGTCAGAATCTTACAAAATGTAAATGACCAAAATACCCCTGAGCACGGTAAGTGCAAAGTAGAGGTCAAATAAAGGTCAAACTGATCTGATAAATTATCATAGGGATAATTATGAACACTGAAGGGCTAAATAAGACTCCGAGACAGTCAATGCATAAAACGAGAAATGATCGATGTGTCCCGATGATCAAAAACAGATACCAAACGAAGTCCAAAGAACTTAAGAATTTACATATGAGATATATGGGACGTTCTGAGGACCGCGACAGGGTCCGGAATAAGAATGAAAAAATTACCATTTTGCCCCTAAGGTTGGATAAGTAACTGACTGATAACGATTGAAGTCTAAATGACTTGGGTTATAATCCTGATGACTGCTAAGCCTAATTTAAGAATAAAATAGCCCCGGATGAAACCCGATGAGAGGGCGATAGGCTACTAGGTTATCTTAGGTAATCCGATAGACACCTAAGATGACTAATAAGACCTGAATGGATAAATTCTGATCTGTCTGTAATTGATGATGATTGTTCAGGACATACATGAAGATGCCTGACGTACTTGGAGGTTATCGGATTGTTTGTGCAAGGAGATAACCGTAACAGTTTGTGAGTAACTTGGAACTTCTGGCTTGGTGTATAAGTACACCGTCTAGTTACTGTATTCTGATTCACTGTACTATTTTATCTGCCATACTGTTTAAATGCATGTTTTTAAATGCATACTCTTTTATAATGTATTACACGTGACATGACTTTGTACTGTCCTGCTCTCCTGTTCAGTTCGGGTCTGTCCTGTTCTGTTGTATGGTCTGTCCTGGTTTTGTTCTGTACTATTGCGTCTTGTGAGTAACCCTGACTCTTGAATTGGTGTATAAGTACACTGTCTAGTTACTGTATTTTAAAATACTGTACTGTATTGTTTTATCTGATACACTGATTTCATGCTCTTACTCAAATGCATGATTTTTACTCTGTCTGGCTTCTCTGTTCTGTACTGAAATAAACCTATCGCTGTTTTTAACT
Organism: Nyssa sinensis; assembly: GCA_008638375.1. Lineage (NCBI taxonomy): Eukaryota > Viridiplantae > Streptophyta > Magnoliopsida > Cornales > Nyssaceae > Nyssa > Nyssa sinensis. The sequence goes on along the minus strand of CM018040.1, from coordinate 32,055,777 downwards.
GGTTCTAAAAAGAACAACTGATTCTTGGTACCACCTCAGTCTTGAGCACTATATGAGCATACTGCACTGTTTAATCTGTGCATACTGTACTGTTTATTCTGTTATACTGTTCTGCTCTGCTCATTACTGATTTGTTCTGTTACTCTGATGTTTTAACTGATCTGTTCTGTTACTCTGGTGTTTTAACTGATCTGTTCTGTTTGATCTGTCTGACCTGTTCTGTTTGATCTATCCTGACCTGTTCTGTCTGATCTGTCCTGACCTGTTCTGTTTAATCTATCTGACCTGTTCTGTTTGATCTGTCCTGACCTGTTCTGTTTGATCTGTCTGACCCGTTCTGTTTGATCTGTCCTGACCTGTTCTGTTTGATCTGTCCTGACCTGTTCTGTTTGATCTGTCTGACCCGTTCTGTTTGATCTGTCCTGACCTGTTCTGTTTGATCTATCCTGACCTGTTCTGTTTGATCTGTCTGACCCATTCTGTTTGATCTGTTTGATCTGTTCAGTTTTGATCTGTCCTGACCTGCTTTGTCTGATCTGCCTGATCCGTTCAGTCCTGATCCGTCCTGATTTGTTATGTTTCGATCTGTTCCGTTCTGTTCTGTCCCGTCCTGTTCTGCTCAATACTGATCTATCATGTTCTTTGATGATGTACATGTATCTCTGACTGACGTATTGTTTTCGCTCAGTTCTATCTTGTTCCGTTCCGTTGATGATATACATGTATCCTTGATTGATATACTGTTTCCACTCAGTTTTGTCTTGTTCCGTTCCGTTGATGATATACATGTATCCTTGATTGATATACTGTTTCCACTCAGTTTTGTCTTGTTCCATTCTGTTGATGATATACCTGTATCTCTGGTTGACATATTGTTTCCGCTCCGTTCTGTTATGTTCTGTTCTGTTTTATTCTGATTTGTTATGTTTTATTCCGTTCTGTTCAGTTATGACTTGCTATGACCTATTCCGTTCTGTTCGGTTATGACTTGTTATGTTCTGTTCCGTTCCGTTCTATTATGTTTTATTGTGATCCGTTCTGACCTGTTCTATTTCGACCCGTTTTATTCTGACCCGTTCTATTCTGACCTGTTTGTCTCTGATTGATATATTGGCATCATTTACTATTCTGTTCTAATTTGTTGTGCTTTGCTTCATCCTGTTCTGATTTGTTATGTCCTGCTCTGCTCGGTTCTGCTCCGTCCTGACCTGTTGTGTTGTGTTCTGTACGGTTATACTTGATATGGTCTGTTATGTTCTGTCTGTCCCGATCTGTTGTTTTATTTTGTTCAGTCCTGCTTTATTCTACTGAAACTGCATTTAAAGTAGATTTATAAAACTGTTATTTCAGAAACAACTGAACTACCCTTGTGTTTTGTAAACAAGAAATGGTTTTGAAACCCTTGACAGGGAACCTGTGTTACTCATTGGGCTTTTCGAAGCTCACCCCATTCCCTAACATTTTTCAGGAATGATATCCGTTGGATCTGATGGCACTGATCTGTGGAGACTGGATTACTGAGGATTGAATCTGTTTAATCAAGTGAGTGATGTAATGCGACTGACTTGACTGATATGTACTAGATATAGACATGGCTCATGGATTTAAACGGTACTCTAGAGATTATAGTTCTGCTCTGTTGTTATATGTCGGATTATAGATATGCTCTGAAGTTAGAATTGTTAGTTGTTGGATTTTAGACTTGCTCTGTGTGATACATAACCTTACGGTGAATACATGAGTTGCATTCCCTTGACAAAAAAAAAGTTTTAAATTCCGCTGCATCTGACCCTACAGTCGGAGTGCAATTCACTGGAAAGTTCAGAAATTACCTTCGGTTGGTCGCGTGGCGGCTGACTGGCATCACGTCCTCGACATCCGCGTAGGGTAGGGTTCGGGATGTGACATACTAACTCTTTGAAAACCCTTGGCAAGAGCTATACTAACGTTGAAATGGTGAGAAAAATCCTTAGGTCTCTTCCAAGAGCATGGGAAGCGAAGGTAACGGTTATTCAAGAAGTAAAGGATCTCAATATTAAGCTTTGATGAGATTTTTGGATCTATCATGACTTATGAGCTTACCACAAGAAGTCATGAAGAGGAAGATAAACCAAATAAGAACCTTTGAAAAGCAATCTAAGAAGGAAGCAACAAAATCGAAAGCAACAAAAAAGAGAATCAAGCAAGAAGGATCCTTTAACTTCCTATGAGTTTCGTAAACAGGGACACATAAATGCGAAATGTCTTTAACTCAAAGGAGAAGGCAGAAGATCTAAGAAGAAGGCAATGAAAGCCAATTGAGATAAATCGGATGAGGAATCGAGTGACCAAGAAGTAGCTAACTTATGCCTCATGGCTCATGAGGATGAGGTAAACTCTAATCTTGACTCATCTCCTTCCTATGAAAAGTTAGAAAATAATGCCTTTGAGGAATTGCATGATGAGCTTGAGAAAATCTTTTTAAAAATCAAGGATCTTAAAAAGAAAATCTCATCTCTTTCAAATGATCTTCAAGTTTCAAATGATCAAAATGAGATTTTAAAGAAATAAGAGGAATCTTTGACTTTAAAAAATAAGGATCTTGAGGAAAAAAACTCATCTCTCAAGAAAAATACAAATGATCTAAATTTCACCATCAAATAGTTTACAAAGGGAAGTGAAATTTTAGATAAAATCATCTCACAACAAATATGTGTTTTGATTAAGCGGGTTTGGGATACAATTCTTATACCCAACAAAAGTCTTATCAAAACTTCTTTGTAAGAGCCTCTAGTTCAAATGCAACCATTCAAGCACAATTTTTAAGAAAAAATAGAAAATGCTTAAAGGACAAAGGCAAAATAATTTGGGCTCCAAAAGGGACTTGGTTACCTACGACTAACCCACAAAGACCCAAGAAAATTTGGGTACCAAAAGGAGTTACTTGAGTTGATTTTATAGGTGTGCTTGAAGTCTTCCTCAAGCAAGGACAAATGGTTCCTTGAGAGTAGATGCTTAAGGCACTTGACCAGACAAAGCCAAGTTCATATCCCTTGTAACACCCCGACCCAATAAATTGGGTAATTTCACATAATGTACTAAAGACAACTTTAATAAGAACCCTTAAGGTCCTAATGTGTGCCAATATGAATAAAGGTTAGACAAACTAACGTAGTTACGGGCAAAACTAACTTAACTTGGGTTAGTTCGGATAGGTGACCAAATACATTGCAAACCTAAAGAGGGAAATTATACATCAAATATTAAACAATTATTTAATAAATGACTATTAGATGATATAAAAAGAATGCATAAAATATACACCTATAGATAAAGATGAATGTAGCTAGTGTATCATAGACATAATGGCCATAGTGTGAGGAAACACATGTGTGAATATACGTATGCATCCATATATGGATTAAAATTAGTAAGAGTGTATATGTGGATATTTATATATATATATATATATATATATATATTTATACCTATATAACTATATATATATATACATAGGGATGAATACATGCATGTATATTTATGTACACACACACACACACACACACATATATATATATATATAAAATAAACATAGTCAAATGTATGTTTATACACACACACATAAAATTACATATATATATGTATAAGGCTAAGAACAACAAGTGCATGTGTGGAATGTGTGTGTGTGTGTGTAATAAGATTTTGAGAGGTGTGTGCGCATGAGTGGAAGAGTGAGAGTTAAGATGTGGGATGCCCCTCAACAGCTTGAAGAGGAAGGCTGCAAGTGTGGTTGTCACCTATGAGAAGGATCCTAATTAGAGTAGAGTGAGGTAGAAAGAGAAAGAGAAAAGGGAAGTGTCACATCCCGAAACCCACCATATGCAGATTAGGGGATGTTAATGAAATTTTTCTTAAAGTCCATGCAAATTATACATCACATCATGTTCATTATTACAGCGGAATTAATTCACACAAGTTACATTCCTCCTTCAAGTATCTAGAGAGATAAAAAAAAATGGGGAATAGTAATCCCTTTTTATAGATTTAAAGGGATCCCAGTCGTCTCCTTCCCTAAAGGTAGAAAGGAATGCCTCGTATGGGTGATAGAGAAATTGAGGAGTCGACAGCTTATTTTTTTGCAAGCAATAAGCAAATCCGTTACAACTTGAACAATACATAGGAAGGAAAATTGAAAGAAATGAAATAAAAGTTACATCACATTTAATCCTACAAAAATACTAAAAGATCCCTTGACATGGATCAAAAGAAAGATAAAGCACTGAAATAAAGCAAAAATCCAAGAAACAGGCTCGAGGGCTAAGGTACGAAGTCGAAAGGTGTTAGGCACCTAACCCGCCCGATCTGAGTAGATCAGCCTCAAATATTCACTTGCAAGGCTATTTTGTCATGAGAAAATAGAAGAGAGACATGTGAGTCTAGAAATAATAAATAATAAAGAATTTTCCATGAAGAAATAAAATTAACCCAAAACACAAAAAGAAGATTTGACTCGGCTCCGAGGGCTTCCTACGTATCTATTTAGAAAATGAAATCAGAGTCCCGTAGTTCTCTGGTTTACCTTATTTTATCAAGAGTGATACAAGAGGCAAGATCAACCGGATCTAAAGAACAAAACTTTTTAGGGTTTGAGGGTGTACCTTATTTAGTCATAGGAGTCGGACAACACTTCGGCTTGGAAAGTCTAATCTGGATGCTTTATTCGGGTAGATCTCTAACTTGTTCTTTGGTTTAAAAAGCGATGCTTCGGCTTACTTCTTGAAGGGAGGTTGTCACTTCGGCAGGGCTTCGGTCTAGGGAGAAGGAGAGTTCTTGTAGATAGAATTTTAGAATTATGCTAACAGTGTAAAGCTATGAAAATTGTGTATTGAAAAGTGATGGCCATGGGGGCTCTATTTATAGGAAAATATGGAGATTTGAATCTTGATCCAAGGGTCTAAGATGAAACCCTAGAATAAAGGGCTAAGATGATATCTTGAGTGATAATCATCCAATTAAATAATTATCCCAAGGAATGATTATCCTAACTAATTAATTAATAAATAATTATGACAAGGCACGAACCAATAAAATTGATGATTACATGCAATAGCCTTTGAGATAAAAGAGAAATCGAATTCAATTGAAAAAAAAACTCTAAAATGTAAACATCTTGGTTCAATGTATCTCCATTTAAATAAATATTAAGCAACTAGATCTATGGAAACTCTAAAAGTAGAAAGTCCTAATTATGGCTGAATGGACTGTGTCACGACCCGAAACCCACCCTGTGCGGATCTCGCATCGCGACCGCCACCCTCAGGCTCGGGGACCTTAGGGCGAAGGCTCACATAAGCAGCGGTATCGAATAGATGTGCCACATTTGATTGTGGAAGCGTGAAAAACTTTTTCTTTTCTTTTCTTATTTTTAAATTATGCACATCCGTCCGGTACTGCCACTCTATACATAACATACATGATTTAACATTCAAAGTATAACTAAAAACTTAAAGACTTATAAACAATACATGCTTAGTTGCCCCGTGGGGCTTATACATAACAGGGTACTACTTTAGTAATATAAGATTTCATACTTAATGTTCGTAGTACTAGACAAAAACTACTTGAACATAACTTCCAAAAATAGTAGATTCATCATCATCGTCCTCAAGTCAAGACTGCTTCTAATCACCTGAAAGGGGGATCCGAACAAAGTCTGGGTAAGCTAATCTAAGCTTGTGAGCAATTCCAGTATTCGTCATGGGGTTTCAACTAGTAGTGATTTTTAGTACATAAGAATTTGTAAATCATTCACTGCCAATTGTTCGTATACTTGAACATAGAACATATGCATTTCTTAAAACAGATAGCTTTAAAACATTTAAAGTATTCAAGCTAAACTCGTACTTCGTCAAATAGAGTATATAACTCGAAACATATGCATTTCATAAAACAGATAGCTTAAAAACATTAAAAGTAGTCAAGCTAAACTCGTACTTCGTCAATAAAGTATACAAACTTTAAAACACATAAATATGTACTGTGAAAATGAGGGTAAAACCTGTTTCCATTTCCAATACATTTTCTTATCACTTTTCATTAATGGAATCCTTTTCGAACCAGATTCCCACTTTACGTTTCGTGAAGATATCTTATGCCTAGGGGATTAGATCCTGCTACCTGGCAGTTGACAGCCAATTGAGTTCCGTACAACTCAATATCCCATCGAATTTTGGATTAATTTAATTTCGAAGAAACTCATAAAATCCATGGTGCTTATGCACAGCTTTTCTTACATTCAAATACATTGACTTCTTCAAATAGGTGCTTCTCATGAACATTTAAAACATCATATACGTAATTTCATAATAAATCCTTTAAACACTTGATATAAACAAATTCAGAATAATTTACATAATTTGGCATTTAAAACTTTAGACATGCTAAAATATGTTTTAAGAAAACTGTGATAGAAACCATTTCCTGAGCATGTCATAATAGAGTTTACAAGAACAGAACAATTTAAAACTGAATCATGTAAATACTGAATTTGAAAATTCAAACACTTCATATCCTTGAACTTAAAGCCTTTTCAAATCCATGGAGTTAAATCTCCACTTCAAATACAGGGTTACTCACCTTAGTTCTTTAGGGTTAGTGCTAATAATGCGTTTTCCCGCTTTCCCACTTTCCTTGTAGTTCCTAAGAACAATTCATAAACATCTCATCAACTTCACATTCATTGTAATATCATCCCGATATTCCTTAACTTATGCTTAAATCGTATTAGATCCTAAAACGATTTCATAATTTCATATGTACTTAACTTAACTCGTACTCTTAACCTATGACACAATTTAATGTGTTAGAAATTGAATTTATTTCAATTTATACTCTTCTGGTAGCTCCATAAATTTTAATTTTAATTTAATTACTTCACATGTTTTCGTGTCTTGTCTTTTCGTATTTTATTTCCTCGTACTTGCCTTAGTTTAATATTTCAGCAATAATTTAGTTTATAGTCATTTGACAGATGTTATTCATTAAATTTTATGTCTTTTTATTTTAGACATTTCTTTTGGTCGAATAGACTCTACCATTGAGCCCGGAGTGTCGAAGAAAAGTCAGTTTAGGCTTTCCTAGAATTTAATTTGGACTTTTGTATGTAAAGGGAAAAATGGTCATTTTACCTATTTACGCGTCATAGGTTAAGAGTACAATCTTGATTGTTGAAAAGGACTTCTTAAAGAGATTGATGCAATCTTCCTTCTTTTACTCCTCTAGGTCTTCTCCTCTTTTCCCTTAGGTAAACCGTATCGCATGAGAGTGGGCTGCTCCTTATTTTTGTCTAGCACAAAAAACTTATGATAAACGGCTCCCTACATATCATATATATAGGGCTTAACCTAATTAGGGCAAGAGAAGGGATTTAGTGGGTCCCACTAAGTTAGCTTCCAATTAGTCAATTAAATCTTAATTATCTCATAATTAATTTTAATTGACTAATTAATTTCAATTAACTCCACTATATAACTGAAATTGCACTCCAACTTAGTAGAATAGAGTAAACCCATATACACTATACTTTTGGAATTAGCCCCTCTACATGGATACTAGTAATCAGGGTTCCATAATTATACTGTCAAATTAATTCTCTAATTATTTTAAAAACCTAATTAAATAATTATTAATCACTTGCAATTGGTCATCATTTCAATAAATAATTTACTAAAAAGACCGGATCCGGATTTCAGTGACTAACCCATTGAATTAGCACAAAGGTGATATCCATCTCTCTAATATATAGAGTGTAGATTCCATCTTGAGAATATGTGTTCCCATAGTCTAAATAATGACTTTCCAAGATACAGAGGTGTTGATCTAAAAGACCTCACTCATTGGTAACTCATAGTCATCACTATTCAGAACTTGATTCACTATCCTCTCGGAATTAAGAGCTTATTATGAATAGTGAATAAGAAACTTATTAAAGGTGATAGTTCCAAATGATGCGTTGCTTATAATGATCCAGTTTAGTATATTCCCAATACACGAATACAATAACCTAGAGTCCACTACTCTGATGGTTGAGAAAAACTACCTTATCACATAAAGGTTAACTGTATTACAACTTTACAAATAAGATATCCAGTCTTATCAATAGCTACAAACAATTTTAGAATTGCTTATATAAGCAGTTCATATCTCCTGTGTATAAATCTTATTTATACAGATGAACCACTCCTAATGACAATTCAAGGACTAATCATCTCATGATATAAAGCAACATCCAAACATATGGTAATATGAAACTCAATAATAAATCAAATCTATTAAATAATAGTAAAATATGTTGGATATAAGGGCACACATCCTAACAAACTCCCACCTACACTCACATCCATTCCCCATAAGCAACATCCAAACATATGGTAATATGAAACTCAATAATAAATCAAATCTATTAAATAATAGTAAAATATGTAGGATATGAGGGCACACATCCTAACAAACTCCCACCTACACTCACATCCATTCCCCATAACATCTAACACCCATCCTATCCGCTAAACGATCTCTTTGATGAGGTGATACTTGCACTCTATGTGCTTTCCACCCTTGTGGTTTCTTGGCTCCTTGGATTAAGCTATATCTCCACTATTGTCACAATAAAGGACCATAGGCAACTAAGACTATGGTACCATTCCTAGTTCTAAAAGGAACTTTTTGAGCCAAATTGCTTTTTTAGCTGCTTTAAAGGCAGCTACATATTCCACTTTGGTGGTTGAGTCAGCAACACATTATTACTTGACACTCCTCCAACTGATAGCTCCACCACTAAGAGTAAACACATATCCTGAGGTTGACTTTCTAGAGTCCTGATCTGACATAAAGTTAGAGTCTGTGTGGCCAACTAGAACTAGATCACCACCTCTATATCTCAACATATAATCTCTAGTCTTTCTCAAGTACTTGAGTATATGTTTCACGGCATTCCAATGATTTGGTCCTGGATTAAATTGATAACTACTGACCATGCACACTACAAAACAAATATCTGGTGTAGTGCAAAGCATAACATACATAAAGCTTCATACAGTTGAAGCATAAGGAACTGCCTTCATGCGTTCCTCTTCCTTAAGTGTCTTAGGACACTGACTCTTGGACAGAGGTACTCCATGCCTAAAAGGCAACAAACCTTTCTTGGAGTTATGCATTGCAAACTTGACAAGGATTTTGTCTATATATGCAGCTTGAGATAAGCTTAACATCCTATTTTTCTGATCTCGCAAAAGCTTAATCCTGAGGATGTAACTGGCTTCTCCCAAGTCCTTCATATCAAATTGATTCGCTAGCCAAACCTTTATCGTAAGCAACACCCCTACATCATTCCCAATGAGTAGTATATCATCCACATACAAAACTAGGAACACCACCACACTTCATTCACTCTTCTTATACACATAAGGTTCATCCAGGTTTTAATCAAAACCAAATGAGTTGATTGCCTGATCAAATCGGATGTTCCAACTTCGAGAAGCTTGCTTAAGTCCATAAATGGACTTATGCAACTTGCATACCATATACTCTTAGCCCTTAGCTATGAAACCATTTTGTTGCATCATATAGATGTCTTCCTCGAGATAGTCATTCGAGAATGTTGTCTTGACATCCATTTGCCAAATCTCATAATCAAAATGAGCTGCAATGGATAAGAGAATCTAAATAGACTTAAGCATAGCAACTGGTGAAAAATTTTCCTTATAATCGATACCCTCTTTTTGAGTAAACCCTTTCGCCAAAAGTCTAGCTTTAAAAGTCTCAACTGATCCATCAGGTCCTCTCTTTCTCTTGTAGATCCACTTATAGCCAATTGGTTTAATATTAGCAAGGTGGTTCCACAAGTTTCCAAACCTTATTAGAATATATAAATTCCATCTCAACTTTCATAGCATTTTGCCAAAGTCCTGAATCTTTATTAGAGATTGCCTATCAGGTGGCTTGACAATCCTCCCACTGCAACGTGGCTCCAGTGTAATAAAAGATGTTGGAATAAAGGCATCTAGTTCATGATTATCATTTGCCTGAGGAATAGAAGAAGCATTTGATGTTTCTGCTAAGGTGGTCTTACTCTTGGGCTTCTGACCCATAATATAATCATCCTCCTAGAAAGGCAGCACTCAGTGTTAACGAATACCTTTTGTTCACTGGAATTATAAAAGAGCCAGCCTTTTGTCCCCTTAGGATAGCCAATGAAATAGTTCAATTCTGATCTTGGTTCTAACTTGCTAGTCTTTCCTTTCAGCACATAGGCTGGACGTCCCTAGATCTAGTAGTGGTTTAGACTTGGCTTGCGCCTAGTCCAAAGCTCTACTAAAGTCTCGGGTGCAGACTTAGTTGGAACTGGGTTTAGAATATATACCGTTGTATCCAACGCATACCCCTAAAGGAATATAGGCAAATTAGAATAACTCATCATTGACCTTATCATATCTAAAAGTGTCATGTTTCTCCTCTCTACTCCACCGTTCTACTGAGGCATGCCAGATGCAAACAACTAGGATAAAATCCCATTATCCGATAAATACTGACTGAAGTCATTAGGGAGATATTCCCTACCTCGATTAGATCGAAGTGATTTTATACTCCTATCTAATTGCTTTTCCACTTCTGTCCGAAACTTTTTTAACCTTTCAAAGGCTTCTGACTAGTGGTGCAATAGATAGACATAACCATATCTAGAGTAATTATCAGTAGAAGTGATGAAATACTTATAACCCCCTCTAGCCCTAATATTTAAGGGTCCACACACATTAGTATTGATAAGATCCAATACTTCCTTGGTCTTGTTTCCCTTTAAAGTAAAGGGTTTTCTGGTCATCTTTCCCTCCAAACAGGATAGACAGACTGGCAGTGGTTCAACAACCAAGGAAGATAAAGTACCCTCATTTACCAGTCTATTAATCCTATATAGATTAATATGACTTAGCCTCAAGTGCCAAAGATAAGTTGAATTAGTAGAAGAAACTTTTCTTTTCAGTGGTAAAGTTTGTGATGGTTCATTCTTTTCGGTGTCATGTATCTCATATATCTTAGGAGTAATCAAATAAAAACCACTAACTGTTGTGTCAGAGCATATAAAAGAATCACTATGTTTAATAACAACATTTGAATCAAAATAAACTGAATAACCTTATTTTATTAAACTTGAAACTGATAATAAGTTCCTTCTAATACCAGGCACATATAAGAAATCATAAAGTACTAGTGTCTTATTTGAAGAAAAACATACACTAACTACTCCTACTGACACCGCAATAACTTTTGCTTCTATTCCCAAGTGCAAGGTAATCTCTCCATCACTTAGCCGTCTGGTCTCCCGTAACCCCTGCAACAAATTACAGATGTGATTAGTTGCATCGGAGTCAAAACACCAGGAATTTGAAGTACCCTTCTATATAGCTTACTTCAATAACAAGTGATTCGATTATACCTGTAGTTCTTTTTCTTGGCTAGATAATCTGGACAGTTTCTCTTCTAATGCCCCATGACCCCGTAGTGGAAACAAATTCCTTTGGGATTAATGGTTGCCCCTTTCTTCCCTTTTTCCAACACCCCTTTTAAGACCCATATTTCCCTTGGATTTTTTAGGGTTATGTTTCTTCTCCCACTTGCCCTTGCCTTTGGGCTTGGGCTTAAAAGAAGAATCCTCAACCACATAAGCACTAGGATGGCTTTTGATAATACCCTTCATTGCTTATAAAAAGCTTAGAAGCTCAGCCAAAGTCAAATTCATTTTTTTCATGTTATAGTTGAGCTTAAATTGATTAAAAGAGTTAGGCAACGTGTAACACCCCTACCAAAATAAATAGGACTAATTCCATAAATTCCTAAAGAGGGTCAAATAAGAATACCGAGATAAGCTGAGCCAATGAATGTAATACCAAAATAAACCCGAACTATTAGGATTCTATGTTACAAGATCAAATGTAATGAACGGTCTTAAAAATACAAACGATGTCCAGGAAAAATCCGATCAAGCCCTAATCAAGAATCGAAAAATGTGTTCGTATAGGTAGTAATATGTATACATGTATGAGTACGTATATATATATATATGTGTGTGTGTGTGTGTGTGTGTATAAATAATACAAGTATGTATATATATCTGTTTATATATGTGTGTATATAATGTGTGTGTATATACTAGCATATATATAAGATAAAGTGTAAAATATTTATACATATATGCTCCATATGCTGTGCATGTGTTGTGTGTGTACTTAGTGTGTGATTGAGGTGTGTTGGCGCGGTGCAATGAAGCTGCTGACACAAAGTCTATTTACAGCTATATATATATATATATGTATGTAATACAATGACTCCTCAAGCATTTAATTGCTTGAGGTCAAGAAATGAGAAAAATCAGAAAAAGTAAAAAAAAAAAAGAGTCAAAGAAAGTGGGTAAGAAGATGAGGGATGAGAGAGAGAAGAGACAGAACCACTGTCGGTAGTATGTGTGTGTATGCAATATGTGGGTCTTGTTTTTTGTATATTATATCATAAACATAAGTATCAGAAGTCCTGAGCTTTCAAAAATGAAATTAGAAACAAGAAAAATCAATAGGATCGAAGTCAAAGAAAGAGGAAAGCAACAAGAGGAGAGAGAGAGAGAGAGAGAGAGAGAAGAGAGGCAGCCAAACTTATGCGTATAAATACATGCACCTAGCATGTATTTTGGAAGAGAAATAAAGGAACTGAGAGGTCATTGGAGCATTCAAAATTGAAAATCAAAAAAGAAAGAGTAGAAAAACAACAAGGGAAAAAGGTATGAAACTCTCTATATTTTTCAAGTTTCATTTTCTAGGATTTTGTAAAAGTTGTATAAAGTTTAGAATGAATTGCATGATGTTAATCTATGGAGAAAATAAAACACGTAAGAAGAAACCGCGAGTAAAATGGTGAAGAAATGAGAGAGAAAAAGAGAATTATCGAAAAGTTGGATGTTTGGGAATTTATAGTTATATTGAGTTTTAATGGTTTAAAATGCCATCAGAAGGTCTTAAATTATGTTTTAGGTGTTTAGAATTGAAAACAGACCTTAAAATTATGAAGAAATAAAGAAAAAAATTAAAGAAATGTTGTAGTCTGGTCACCTGCACCGAAGAGGGTAGCTGGAGCTGCTGCCTAGAAAATCGTGAGGGAGGAAGGGCTACCTGGTCGGGCCGAACTGGGTTCAAGTCGAAACCCGCCTGACTGCATGTAACGGGCAACCCTCCACAGCATCGTTTTGACTTAACCATCTTTTAAATGGAAACTCTTTTAAGTAAAAAGGGTGGAAGGATGCGACTGAGGGGATTCGAACCCTAGACTGCTGGGCGTGAAGCCTTAGGCCAACCGAAGTTGCCACCGTGCCACTGAGGCACATGTGACCCAATCTTCACCTAAATAATATATAATTATTAATTTAGCTAATTAATTGATTTAATTTAGTAAGTTATTGGTATTTAATTTTGATGTCCAATTAAGTCAAGTGAATAGTATTTTCCTTATGTAACGGGTATTCTAAAGCTAATGGAAGGAGCCGATTTCACAAGACGGGGTCCCAAAAAATAAATACCCATAAAAGTGCCAAATGACCAAAATGCCCGAGTCAAATATGAGTCAAACGGACTCCGATTAAAATAAATAAATAGTGAATCTTTATTCTTTCAAGCATTCCAAACTCAACGGTGAAGTCTAATTTTTGAAAAGAGGCCTCGAGGAATAAAGACACGTAAAAGTGTAAAATGACCATTTTAGTCTTTTTTAGTATAGAAGTCCAAATTGGAAACTTTGAAAGCCTAAACCGACTTTCTTCAACTTTTCAAACTCAATAGTAGAGCCTAATTTAGCGAAAGAGATACTTATAAAAACAAGATATAAAATTTGATGAATAGCATTAAACTGAGACATGTTTACTAAATTACAAGGAACTCAAAGGGAAAAGGAAAAGTCACAGAATACTAAACTAGAACGCACTGATAAGGTAAGTAAACGCCTAATCTCTTACATGTGGTCCTCCCAAGCCATGTTCATTCTATTACTGCCAGATTTGTACTCTTGTAAGAACCAAATGTTTATTGCTTCCATAATGTGATATTGTTCTATCTTGTGGACGTTTTTTACTGCTATATCATTGATTGTTATCTTGTAATATGCCTTGAAAGGCCTACTAGTTATATTTTTACTGAATGAATGATATTTCATTTTTATACACTCATATGAAATCATGAATGATCATGATATATTATGAATGTCGGATTTGTGTTCAGTCACAATATCCATCTGATGCTTTCTAAGTTGACAAGACCTACGGGTCGAGTCCATGAACGACATATGGCAATGATGGAATTTTTACTCATTGAGTTATGATGGCATTTTATATGCACTAAGGTTAGGGGGGTATGTCGGGCCCCAAAAGACTGAGGGTCTGCCAAGCCCTAAATAGAGTAAATGCATCACTTATGTTTAACAGATATGATTATATTTATTGGATTCATAGGATGTTGTCATTCCCTATGAATAATCTTATGTTGAAAGTTCACTTATTAATTACGATTGATTGTTATCGATTTATTGTGGCAGTACATTTATGTTGACTGATTTCTATTGAGATTTTCATGTTCATGTTTATGTCATATCCACTACTCATGATTGATTATTATGACCTCTACTGTTCATTGGCCATTGTGGCATTTGATCCTTATTGGCTATCATAACACCTTATTCTATGATTGGCTATCATGTTCACAGCTCATGTTATCTTGGATTCATATTCTTTCTATGTTAACCCTAACTAGTGTCAGAGATGGGAATTTACTTACTGAGCTTCGTTAGCTCACCCGGACTTACTTATTTTTCAGGTAAGGACGCTACAAGACCACAGTCGGAAGTCCTACGAGCATAGGAGGACAGATTGAGGAATGTATTAGTTATGATGTAATTCTCCCATGTATTCACCACCTAAAGGTAATTTTATGTTGGTTCCTATTTTGACATTGTAGAACCATATTATGTATTTAAGACTTCTGCTAATTTACTATTTAAGTTTTATATTATACATTGTTGTCATTGATACAAGGAAAGAAAAACTAGGGATGAGTGGCTTTTTGCTATTCCAAAGTTCATAAAGGGGTTTTATTAAGTTTTGGTCTAATACTCACTCTATTTATCACATAACAAATAGTGTTTACTACTTTAGCCCACAAATATTTAGGTAAGTTATGTTCATTAAGTGTTGTTCTAACCATTTCTTGTCATCATCTATTTTTCCTTTTAACTACTCCATTTTGTTGAGGTGTTCTAGGAGTTGAGAAATTGTGACCAATTCCACATTCATCATAATATTTTTCTCTATCTTTGTTATCAAATTCTTTACAGTCTATCACTTCTAACATTATTAATAAAGTACCTCTTTTCATTTTGGATTCTTCTACATAATTTTTTGAAAGCTTCATATGCCTCATCCTTGTGACAAAGGAATAATACCCAAGTATATCTTAAATAGTCATCCACAATGACAAAGCCATAGTGTTTTCCTCCTAAGCTTATAACTCTAATTGGTCTAAATGAAATAGTTGTAGTGATCTACTTGTTGAAATGTCATTCTTCTTTTGGAAGGAAAATTTCACTTACTTCCCTAGTTGGCAAACACCATATACACTATTTTTCACAAATTTTATTTTGGGTAGACCTCTACCTGATTCATGTCTAAACAAGTTAGAGATTAAGTCCATGCTCGCATGACCTAGTCTTCTATGCCATAACCAACTATTTTCATTTATAGCCGCAAAACCTTGCATATTTTCTGAAGCAATGTCATCAATACTAATGCAATAGATATTGTTATCCCTAATATTAAAAAATAGAATATTTTCATGGTTGCATGCATTTTTAATTAGGCATTTATTGGTTTCAAAAACTACAACATAACCTTTATCATATAGTTGACTAATAATTAGCAAGGTATGTTTCAAGTTATCAACAAGAAGCACATTCTTAATAGATAAAAATGAATTTTTACCTATGCATTCCAATGCTAATAATTTTAGCTCTTGAGTTATCCCCAAAACTCGCATATCCACCATCTTTTGAAGTGAGGGATCTCACATCTCGAAATCCACCATATGCGGATTAGGGGATACGAGTGTGGTTAACCAAAATCCTTACAATTACACATCACAACAAACTTAGATATTGCAGCGGAAGCAATCACACATGTTACATTCATCCATCAAGTACCTAGATAGGATAGAATTGTTTTTGAAATATTACATTCATTAACATTACATTACTTACATCAAGTTTGAACATTTCACAACATTAGTCCTTGCTAGTTCCTAATCACATCAATTGTGGGTCCCAAAGCCCACGTTCACATCTCGTATATATGTGAACTTTACACTTATGCGAATTGTGAGTCCTATACCTCAAGTTCACATTTGAACTTCGTACTTACGCTAATTGCGAGTCCTAGACCTCACGTACACATCTGAACTTCATATTTACGCTAACTGTAATCCCCATACCTCACGTCCACATCAATTCATTGCACTTCACTATAGTTGTGGGTCCTATACCCTATCAAAACTGTGTACTTTACTTTTTTACCTAAAATATCATGGGTAATATACTTATGAGCTTTATGAAAAGTTCATGAGTAATTCCAGTACTTTGTCATGAGTTTTTCAATCGATAGCGTTTTGAAGCAAAAGGTATTTCATGATAAAGTTATGCATTAGACAAATCACATTTCAATACAGAACATGAATACTTGAATCATAAAGCATTTAAGAAAATAAACTTGAAACATTAACTTAAAATAGAAGCATTTCAAGATGATTCAAGTAAAGCATATCATTTCTTAAACACACAGCAGAATTGCCCTTTGTGGCACGAAACGTAGACTTTTAGTTCTTCACATAAAACATAATACGTAAATCCTTCATCAGATCAGGAGTGTAAAACACCTTACTTATAAACAGAAGGATTAGAAATCCTTTTCAATAAACAGGAGGGTAAAACCCTATATCACAAATCAAGAGTGTAAAACACTTTATTTATAAACAAAGAGGATTAGAAATCATTTTCATTAAACAGGATAGTAAAACCCTTTATCATAAATCAGGGAGGATAAAATATCCTTTTCATAAAAATAGGGATTCAAAAACCTTCTTCCATTTCATAACTTATCACTTTTTTTCACTTCACACAAGAATACGTATCAATCTAGACTCTAAGCTTAATAGGAGGTCAGTATAATTTACATTAATACATTACCTAAATGAGAAAGAAGATATTATCACAACTTTTGCAAACAAAGATAGGCATGCTTGAAATTTGAATTGTATAAACAACTTAGCATTTAAATAAGCAATATAATTTACATTAATACATTACCAATTAAAGTGAATGAATAGTGAATTTTTATTATTTTGTGTATTCTGAACTCAACGATGAAGTTTAATTTGTGAAAATAGGTCCAAAAAAGTAAAACAAGTAAAAGTATAAAATGACCTATTATGCCCTTTTAGTACAGATGTCTAAATTGGAAACCGTGAAAGCCTAACTGAGTTTCTTCGATGTCCCGGACTCAATAGTAGAGTCTAAACTAGTGAAAGAGATATTTATAGTAATGAGACATAAAATTTAATGAGTAGCATTAAATTGAGACGTGTTTACTAATATATATAAGGAACCCAATCTCTTACATGTGATCTTCCAAGCCATGTTCTTTCTATTACTGCCAGATTTGTACTCTTGTATGTACCAAATGTTTATTGTTTCCACAATGTGATATTATTCTATCTTGTGGATGTTTATTGACTGTTATATCATTGATCATTATATTGTACTATACCTTGAAATGCCTATTATTATGATTTTACTGAATAAATGATATTCCATCTTTATACACTCTTATAGAATCATGAATAATCATGATATATTATGAATGCCATATTTGTGCTCAGTCACAATATCCATCGGTTGCTTTCTGAGTTGACAGGACCTATGGGTCGAGTCCGTGAACAGACGTATAGCAAAGATGGCGTAATTATGCACTAATTTATTATGGCATTTTATATGCACTTAATGAGGGGGGTATGACGGGCCCCAAAAGACTGAGGGTCTGCCAAGCCCCGAATAGAGTAATGCATCACTTATCTTTGACTGATATAATTACGTTTATTGGATTCATAGGTGTCACGACCCGAAACCCACCCTGTGCGGATCTCGGATCGCAACCGCCGCCTTCAAGCCCGGGAGCCTGAGGGCAAGGCAAAACATGGGCGACGGTATCGAATAGCGGTGCGGCCTTGATTTGCGGAAGCGTGAAAAACCCTTTTCTTTTTTTCTTTTTTTTTTTTTTAAATCTTTTAAAAACTTTCGCACAGCCGTCCGGTACTGTCGCTCTTCATAGCGGTACACATGAATAATCACATCAGAGCATACTAAAAATTAAAGTCTTATACATGATACATATTCGAATGCCTCAAGGGCTTAAGTACATATGTGGTTGCCTCTTGGGCTTAAATACATAATTGTCCAAAAGTACGACATCAAAATTCGACCAACCATAGGCCCTAATACTTCCCAAAATATCTCCAGAATCCTAATAGAGTTGCCTATCATTCCTCCCCAAATTGGGCAAGGGTCCACCCATCGTCATCACCAGAAAAATGTTAGGGAATGGGGTGAGCTTCGAGAAGCCCAGTGAGTAATTCTAACATCTGTCATGGGTTTCAATTGGTAGTGGTTTCGCACGTGAGAATTTTGTAAAACACTCACTACCAATTGCTCGTATACTTGGAACATAGAGTACATGCATTATTTAAACAATGGCTTTGAAACATTACAGTATTCAAGCTAACTTGTACTTTCGGAATAAAGTATGTGAATTTCAAATCATGTAAATATGCATGGTGAAAATGAGGAAAAAGCCTGCTTCCATTTTCAACACGCACCTTATCACTTTCATTAATAGAATCCGTTTCGAACCAGATTCCCATTTTACTTTTCGTGGAGATATCTCATATGCCTGGGGGATTAGATCCTGCTACCTGGCATTTATTCGTATCGTAGTTGGGTTCCTAAGAAGCCCGATAGAAATCCGTGGTGCTTATGCACAATTTATCTTGCATTTAAAAGCATTTAACCCATAATTCCTTCGTGTGGATGCTTTTAAAAGCATTCAAAACATATAGTTCATAATCTCATGATAGGGTATCGAAATACGTGAAACATGTAAATTCAGGATATATAATAACATTTGAAATCGAAATTTTAGACATGCAGAAGTATATCTCAAAGAACAGTAGTAAATTATTCAGGAAGCATGTCATAACAGAATATTTAAAACGGAATTGTGTAAAGACAGAATTTGATATTTAAAACATCATTCAAATCCGTGGAATTAAATCTCCACTTCAAATGTGAGGTTACTCACCTTGATTCCCCGGGTTTGCACTACTGGTGGGCTTTTCCTTTCCCTTTGTATTTCCTAAGAAAATTATAAAGAACTCGTTAACTTCACATTTACCTTAAATCGTTACCTATTCATGCTCTTTCATTTAATTTTTGGCCCGACGTATCCTAACTTCCTAGGATTGATCTTACTAGTCAACTTGTGGTGACTTGATGAGTTTTATTTTCCACGTGACTAAATTTTTAGTACCTATTTTGGTGTTATGGACTTCACCGTTGGGTTTGGAATGTCCGACATAGTCAAAATAGACTATCTGTTAGTTTCATTTGGGCTTTGGGTACCATAGGGGTAGTTTGGTCATTTCGCGTGTCATATTTTTCGGAGTCTCGTCTCGTGAATCGGACCCCACTGTTGATCTCAGAAGGCCCAAGAAAATAAGATTACACTAATAACTTGTCTTATTTGGACATCGGCTACATTAGGGGCAATTTGGTAATTTGTACTTTAACGTGTCCTAATTTTTTGGAGTCTCGTCTCATAAAACGGACCACACCATTGAGTCCGGAACGTCCAAAATAGTCAAAATCCACTATTCGTTTACTTTATTCGGACTCCGTTTGACTTATTTATGACCTAGGGGTAATTTGGTCATTTTTATTTAATAAATAAATTAATTAAATAATTTAATTTATTATTTATTATTTTATCAGGGGTATAAATGGAATAAAATTCCAGAATCTGGGCCAGAGTTGAATTTCCTAAAACTGTTGGGGTCATTTTGTAAATACCAGAAACCTTGGTTTTATTTATTTTAAATTTTTCTGTGAACCAGTGGGTTTTGGGTTTGAAACCCTAGACCGGTCGACCAACTCACTGAACCAGCCGGTCCAGTCCACTTCAGGAAAACCGGAATGCCATAGCCCCATTAAACCCCTTATCCACGGATAGCCTACTCCAATTCCCAAATTTAATTTCTTACCACTGTAACCAAACAGGCCATCTCCAGGTTTTAATTTAAAACGTTTAAACCAAAACGGCGCAGTTTCGATTAAACGGTGGCACTGTCTCGTCTTGACACGCGTCCGAGTTAACCCGTCTGACTCGATCTAAATGGCGAGTCCACTCGGTCGTCTTCTTCACGTTTTTTACCAGTGTTGCCCTAATTCCGAATTTCTTTCCTTTCTATTTCGTGTGTTTTGAAACACTGATTCTCTCTGTTCTTAGTTGATACACGTTCCTAAGGGTTTGGCCTACATCTTGGCATTCATTTGAGGTCGTGTAGCTAATCCAAATGCTCGGTCTAAGACATGATAGCCGAACTGGATAATTTGACAATAAACCCTCATCTCGCAACCATTTTCAATGGGGTTGGGTTCTGTGTGATCCTTAGGGCATGGGGGTTCCTTTCCTATTCTCAAAGTCGAGCTTAGAAGTGTCAAACAAGAATTTGGTTTCACGACCGAAACCTGCAACTCGATATTAAGGGCTCATTTCTTAGGTTTCAAGGTCGTGGGTTAGTGGTTTAGGAACCCTAATGAGGTCTAGTTTAAGGCTAGATGACCCAGTTTAGGTTTTGTGCAAGTTGATTCAGACCTGCATAATCCGAGGTCCATCCATGGCGGTTTGCTACTGGTTTGTGGTTCGGGGCAGTTCTGTTGGTCCAAAAGGTTCCAAATCGATCCAGATTTTATGGTCTAGACGTGTTACATGCAATAAAAATTCCCAAACAGCAAAACAGAAACCGAAATCTCCCCAAGAGAAATTCAAAGTTTTGGATGGCTTACCTTCAAACAGTGGTCTCCTCACTGGTTTGTGCTTCAGGCAGAAACTTCAACGAGTTGGCTTTGATCCCTCCGTGCACTCCCAGTCCTTAGCTCCCTTCTATTGCTTCTTCAATGGCCAAGCCCCACCTTCAAGCTATCTCTCTTAACTTCCTCTCTCTAACCCACTTTCTCTCTCTAAGAATCAGTATACAGGATCATTTTTGCAGATCTGTTTTTCCCTCCAATGCATATATGGAGATTATGTAAATAAAAATCAGATTGTCTTTAGTGTTTCATCTCCCCAAGTGCATGATGGATTTGCATGCAACTTGATTGGGAGGAGATGCAATCATGGGTGTATAGGCACATGATGGTCTATGGGGGCATAGGAGTGATGCATGCTGATGTGTTGCATGCTTGGTGATTGGTCACTTGGGAGGTGGCCAAATCAGATTGCTATTTAAATATATATCTTTGCATATATATGCACAAAGGTGCTCTTAGCTTAGTTGGTAAATTTTTGGTAACCCAAATTCTGCCTAGGTTGGTCAAGGGATCAAATCCTCTTGGCCACAATTTTTGGTCTTTTTCCCATATTTCGGGCTTAGGCCCTGTTTGGCTGCGCATTAATGCAGTTTCCCTGTTTCCTATTTAACTTTTATTCTGTAACTTATTTTTCGACGCCGTTTCTTCTGGTCAACTCCTAATTAGGTTAGCTTCTTAATTATTCTTTATGTTTGGTTCAGATACATGATTAGTAACTAATCATTACTTAATCAGGGTCGGGGTGTTACAATAGGACTATGTCATTCCCTATGAATAATCTTATGTTGAGATTTCACTCACTAATTATGATTTATTGTTATCGATTTATTGTTGTAGTACATTTATGTTGACTGATTTCTATTGAGATTTTCATGTTCATGTTATATCCATTACTCATGATTGATTATTGTGACCTCTACTATTCATTGGCTATTATGGCATTTTATCCTTATTGGCTTTCATAGCATCTTATCCTATGATTAGCTATCATGTTTGTAATATCCCGACCCGGGATACCGGGTCATATGACACGTATTACGAGAATTTATAAAAAAATAATTAATTAATTTAATTATTAATTAATTAAAGTAAAGAAATGTTATATATATTAATTAAATAATATATATATGTATAAAGAGAAATATATATGTATGTATATGGAAACATGTATGTATGCATGTAGATGAATAAAGTAGAAAGTGTGAACAGTGTGTGAATGTGTGTGTGTGTGTCGGCTGGTGTGTGTGTGTGTGTCTTGTATATATGTGTATATGTATATATATGTATATATTATATGTATAAATATCTTGTAAAATTTAATGCAAAGTAGAAAAGAGAAAAAGCAAAATTGATGAGAAGTGAGGGCTAGTGTAGGGCTACAATCAGAAAGAAGAGAGAGAGAACAGTAGAGAGAGAAAATAAGGAGAGAGAGAGAGAGAGAGGTCGGTTATCCTTGCTTTAAAAACCAAAACATGCAAAGCATGTTATTCTCCTACGAAATAAATCAAATAAGGGAGAAACTGAGAAGCTAAGGAAGGATTCAAAGCAAGAAGAAAGGGAGAAAAACAGTGGTGAAAGGTGAACCCACCAAAACCTTTGAAATTCTCTCTCTAGAATTTCTCTATGTATAAACTGATTTAAAGCTTTCATTTTATATATATGATATGTAGAACATATTTAGACTTGTTTACCTATGGATTTTGAGCTTCAAACCACCTAAAAACACGAAACCCAGTTAGGACAGCCATTGAAGACCTTGCCCATGGCAGGTCTGGATCAACTTCCTTTAAGCTTGATTTGGCTTATCAAGGCTTAAAGTAGACATTATGAGCATGTTAAAAATACTTAGCCGCGACCAAAAATCATAAGAAATGGACCCCATATGGTGACTTGCAGGTTACGGGTTTGGGAACCAAACCCCTAAACTCTGTGTTAAATCCATTTTCACGAATGGGGAATGAAACCTCATAAATAGAGGATCAAAACAAGCCAAATTCCATGAAAAACCATCAAGAAATAAGCGTTAACCATGGAGTTACAGTTCGGGTTATCATGGCTTAAACCAAAACTTTAAGCCATATTCGAAGTTTTAAATCGATACAAAAACATGTATTAAGATGTTAGGAATGATTTGGGACCAAAACAGTGAGGATCCATGGATCCAAACTGCACGAAATAGGAAAAAAAAAAGATAAACGGGAATTAGGGTTACAGGGAGGTCTCGTGGGGAAGAAGAAGACGGGTCAACTCGGCCTTTAAATGTGGCTGAGTCGACTCGGACAGGTGGCAGCCTTTGGGCTTGCCACCGAAAAAATAGAACGACGGCGTTTTTGAATGGGGTTGATTTAAATTGAACGCTAGGGCTGACGTCATCATGACGTTAGCCACATGTAAATAAACCGGATAGACCGGTTGCTTTATGACTGGACCGGACCGGTTCACTTAATCCCTAACCAAACACTTTGGTTTTCAAGTTTATTTAAAAATAAATAAACCAAACCTATTCCTTATTACGAATTGACCCCAGAGTTCTGAGAAACTCTACTATGGCCCAACTGAGGGAAATATTATGCAATAAAGCCCCTGAAAAATAATTAAATAATTAATTTAATTATTTAATAAATAAAGTAAAATTACTATTTTGCCCTTGGGTCATAACTAAGGCAAATGAAGTCCAAATTAAGCATATGAATAGTGCATTTTTACTATTTGGGACATTCTGAGACCAATGGTAAGGTCTGTTTTACGAGATGGGGCCCGAAAAATAAAAGACGCATAAAGGGGTAAATGACCAAAATACCCCTTGACCAAAATTTACAAGTTATTAGTGTATTCTTACTATCTCGGACCTTCTGAGTCCAATGGTGAGGTCCACGACACAAGATGAGGTCCCGAACATAAAAGGGGGTAAAATGACCAAATTACCCCTAGTACCTCAAAAGTCAAATTAAAAGCAGGGAAGGTCTAAATTGACTTTCTTTGACATCCCGGACTCAATAATGGAGTCCAAATTACGAAACGAAGTACAGAAAAATATGACACGTAAAACGGTAAATGACCATTTTGTCCTTTTACACATAACAGTCCGAATTAAATGTTAGGAAAGCCTAAACCGACTTTCTTCGACACTCCGGACTCAATGGTAGAGTCTATTCGACCTAAAGAAATGTCTAAAATAAAAAGACATAAAATTTGATGAATAGCATCTGTTAGATGACTGTGAACTGAAATAATGCCAAAGTACTAATACTGAGGCAAGTACGAGAAATGAAATACGAAAAGACACGACACGTAAACATGTCAAATAAATAACTTTAAATTAAAGTTAATGGAACTCCCAGAAGAGTATAAATTGAAATAAATTCAATTTCTAACACATTAAATTATGTCATAGGTTACAAGTACGAGTTAAATTAAGTACCTATGAAATTGTGAAATCGTTTTAGGATCTAATACGATTTAAACATAAGTTAAGGAATATCGAGATGATATTACAGTGAATGTGAAGTTGATGAGATGTTTATGAATTGTTCTTAGGAACTACAAGGAAAGTGGGAAAGCGCATTTTTAGCACTAACCCTAAAGAATCAAGGTGAGTAACCCTGTGTTTGAATTGGAGATTTAACTCCATGGATTTGAAAAAGTTTTAAGTTCAAAGATGTGAAGTATTTGAAGTTTCAAATTCAGTATTTACATGATTCAGCTTTTAATAGTACTGTTTTATAACTCTATATGACATGCTCAGTGATTGGTATTTATCATAGTTTTCTTAAAACATATTTCAGCATGTCTAAAGTTTTAAATGCCAAATTATGTTAAATATCCTGAATTTGATAGTTACAAGTATTTGAAGTCCTATTGTAGAAATTATACATTTCATGTTTTTAAATACTCATGAAAGTATTTATTGAAGAAGTTATGTGATAAATGTTTTACAAGATAAACGGTACTAAGTACCACCCCCTATGAAGGTTGAAATCCTTTGGGATTCAACAGTAAATGCCCGATAGCAGGATCTAATCCCCCAGGCAAATGAGATCGACAGTATTGGCAGTAAAATGGGAGTCTGGTTCGAAACAGATTCCACCTAATTAAAGAGAAAAGATGACAAGTGATTTTGGAAATGAAAGCAGGTTTTACCCTCATTTTCAAAATACATATTGATGTGATTTAAAGTTATATACTTTATTTGATGAAGTACGAGTTTCGCTTGGATACTTTAAATGTTTCCAAGTTATTTGAAATGCATATGTTTGAGTTATATACTCTATTTTACGAAGTACGAGCTTAGCTTGAATACTTTAAATGTTTCAAAGCTATTTATTTGAAATGCATATGTTCCGAGTTATACACTCCATTTGACAAGTATAAGTATAGCTTGAATACTTAAAATGTTTCAAAGCTATTTGTTTTAAGAATGCATGTACTTTGTATTCTAAATTGTATAAGCAATTGGCAGTGAATGTTTTACAACTCTTATGTACTAAAAACCACTGCTAATTGAAAACCCCATGACGAACACTGGAATTGCTCACAAGCTTAGATTAGCTTACCCGGACTTTGTTCGGACCCCCCTTTCAGGTGATGCAGCAGACAGGGTCTTAAGGACAATGACGATGAGTCTAGCTGTTTTTGGAAGGATATGTTTAAGTAGTTCTTTTGAAGAACCTATGAACATTAGTAGTATGTTTTGTATTAATAGACAGAGTAAGAATATGTAATAGGCCCTCAGGGCAACCGAATATGTATTGTATTAATGTATGAAGTCTTTAAGTTTTCTTTATACTCTGAATGTGTAACCATGTATGCTATGTATGGAACAGCAGTATCGGACAGATGTGCATAATTTAAAAATGAGAAAAGAAAAGAAAAAGTTTTTCACGCTTCCGTAATCATGTGTAGCACATCTATTCGATACCGCTGCAGATGCGAGCCTTGTCTCGGGGCCTTCGGGTCTCGGGGCGGCGGTCGCGATCCGGTAATTCGCACGGGGTGGGTTTTGGGTCGTGACAATGTTCACACTCATGTTATCTTGGATTCATATTCTTTCTATGTTTACCATAACCAATGTCAGAGATGGGAATTTACTTACTGAGCTTCGTTAGCTCACTCTGACTTACTTATTTTTCAGGTAGGGACGCTGTAAGACCGCAATAGGAGTCCAAGAGCATAGGAGAACATTTTGAGGAATGTATTAGTTATGATGTAGTTCTCCCATGTATTCACCACCTAAGGGTGATGTTATGTTGGTTCCTATTTTGACATTATAGAACCCTATTATATAATTAAGACTTTCGTTGATTTACTATTTAAGTTTTATATTATACATTGTTGTCATTGATACAAGGTAAGAAAAAGTAGGGACGGCCATAGGGTCGGCCCCGCGATACGAGATCCGTATAGGGTTGGTTTCGAGTCGTGAGACTCTCAACTCTTAAATACTCAAGAATTATTGATCAAGTATTAGAGAGTGAACTTTTATTGTAGCATTCAACTCCAAAAGAAAGCACTCTTTGGTAAACTCTTTGTATTTTCTCATTGTCGTGAGATTTATAGGTAGGTACTACCCTTGTGAGGCAAAAGGGGATATTTTGTTGGATAAATAGTTAGGAACTCTTTTTATAAAAGTTTGACCTCCACTTTCAAGGAGATCAAGAGAGTAAAAAAACTCAAGTGAGGATACTTGAGTCAAAGAAGTATGAAATTTTTTTAACCTAGTAAAATTACTATATTCTCTCTCTTTCTCTCTCTCTCTCTCTCTCTCTCTCTCTCTCTCGTTGCTCTTTTACATACTTGGGCATATTTAGCATTATTTTTTAAATTTAACGGTGTAGAACTTTTAATGAAAGGAATATTTGATAATTTACAATGTCAACTAAATATTAGCACAGATGATGTAAGAAAATTATTGGAAACTATAATTAATATATATTTAATGAAATAAAATAATAATGAAGCTGGAAGTTCTTCTTTCTCTACTATAAATATTGTGGCAGATAAAAAAAAGTGACTTACCTTGGCACAACATGACACGACCTGTTTCGCAAGTGGGTCAGCCCAACCTAACCTAACCTGTTGGTACTAATGGACCACCTCTAAACAAGTCATGCCATGCTGAGTCAGCCCATTTGATACCTCTAATATGTGTGTGTGTGTGTGTGTATAAAATAATGTTATTTATCACATTCCAGTTTTCGCCTCCAATAAAATCTAGGATGCCACTGACCAAAAAAGCCTTTAAAACAAAATAGAATGGGTTGTATGAGATTTTTTTTTCTCTTATTGCAAAAGCATCACTTATATAACTTTAAATTAATAATATATTAATCTAAATAGATACAACTACATTCGATCAGAGTATAACCCAATTCCCCTTCCATAAGCAAGTAAATTTCTTACCAACACTTGGCAAGACACAAGTGAACATCTGATACTTATACAAATTCTATAATGTACCCTTGCCCCATTTTGCTTCATTAGTAGCAGTAACATTCCTTGTCATCTCCTGAATCAACTTCCTAAACAACCATTGTTACTTACTTTGGTAGGCTTTGAGGCAATTTGTCCTACCTTCACATATTTTTCATTTGCAACAACCTTTTTTAATTAGTCACTAGCATTATTTTTGGACTATTAGACTTCATTCCCTCTTGAGATTTGTTAAGCCTTACTTTATCCAACTTTTCTTATCTTGCAAAACTCAGAATGTTGGTAGGGGATGTCACAACCTGAAACCCACCCTATGCGGGTCTCGAGGACGTGATGCCAGTTGGCCACCTTGCCAATTTTTCCCACCGTTAATGCGACCAACCAAAGGCAACTTATGTACTTTACAATGAATTGCATTCTAAATGTAGGGTCAAAGTAGCGAAAATTAAAACCTTTTTAAATTGAAAATGCAATTCATCCAAACACATCAGAGCACGTCTAGAATCAGTCACAAAATATCTCTAGAGTATCAATATACATGCTCCAATGCATCCATTCTATATCAATGAATTACTTAAGGCGGAAGTTACACCAATACAATTTAGCTGATCAGAACTCATCTCCAATGATCAACAATCAAAAGGTCTCCAAGTATAATTTAATCGTAATGATCCAACATACTAGGCTAACCTCATCACTAATTATGTAATATTACAATACAAATTGTGAACTTAACCTTACAGAGTACGTAGTCAACTTGACTTGGAGTTCATCTTGTCAGTGTAAGTCATTTGTACTTCACTAGTTATGCTAGTTATCTCACTGCATATCACCTGTCATAAGCTACTTGAAAAATGGTTATAAATAAGGGGTGAGCTAACAAAGCTCAGCAAGTAAATTCCTAGCTTTGCCATGGGTCAAGGTTAGTTCACAAGAATAATAGAAGAAAGGATAACAGATAGCCAATTGCTAGTCACCAAGACGTACAACAATGACCCGAGGGTCAAAAAGGCTTATCCCAAAATAAGATACGAGAGGACAGTAATAATGAATCCAACAACCGGGATCTAGCCAATCATGATAATCTGCCACCATAACAAATACGATAGCCAATCAAAAGTATGACATGCTTGCATAGAATATGATCATTCAACGAGTGCCAAAGATATATGATCATCAAGTAAAGTATAACATGATTGCAATAATATGATCATTCACAAGGTATAGAATATGATCATTGAATGATGCCAAAAATATATCATCATCGAGTTCTAATAACCCAGAAATGCGTGAATCACCCTGGGCCCGGCATACCCCATTAAAACGCATACTCAGATCCGCCTCGGCTCCTTGGGCTCTTTGAAAAGCGTTAAAGCTCTTTTTTCGTAGGTCCCGAAGGACAATAAGACCCTAAAGGGTCTTTCCCCCCACAAAATTTGTGAATAGATGGGCCATTGTGACTGAGCACAACCTTGAGTACATGCCAAATATTATGATCAATAAGATTCCACACGGGACGTACAACCGTACAAAACAATTGATATCACAATCAACGAGTCATGAAGTGTGTGGAATAACAAAGTCTCTATTAACAGGATACACCACAAGATCAGGGCATGCCATGATAGTACAATGATACTCAAGTATTAGTGATCAATTTCACAATGATGTAAGCAAGCAAGTCAAATCCAAAGAACAGGTATAACTGATAACTACAAGTCGATTGACTTCAAATCAAGTACATTAGATAGTGATAGAGTACAAATTTGGCAGCATATGAAAATAAGTGTGACTGGCTAGGGAAGGACCACATAACAAAGTTCAGATTTACTTACCTCGGTTTCTTAGTATTGCATTCCCCAATTACAAATACTCTAATAATCTCCAGATACTTCAAGCATATCCTTGCATAGCCTGGATAATTGTCACGACCCGAAACCCACTCTATGCGGATCTCGTGTCGCGAGGCCGACCCGAAGGCCGTCCTTACTTTTTTCATTCCTATATCATAGTACTAATATGCAATGTACTAAAAATTTTAAACAATGAACAGCGGAAGTCTTTATCAATTACAGTAATCCAGCGGAAGTCTTTTAAATAAATTAAACAGCGGAAGTCTATTAAATACATGACATAGTTCTACATAAGACAAAATGAGGACTAAACGTTACCAGCACCCGGGGGTGGTGAATACATGGGAGAACTAACATAGATTGGTACAGTACTTCAAAATATCCCCCTACGCTCTCAGACTCCTATTGGGGTCTCGCAGCGTCATCACCTGAAATGGGGGTAAGTGGGGTGGAATGAGCTATGAAGCTCAGCAAGTAAAACAGATCTCCGACACTGGTATTGATGATTATAAAAGAACATGAATCCATGAATAAAAATATAATAGCCAATCATAAGAAGTAAGATGCTGTGATAGCCAATGAGAATGGTTGCCATGATGGCCAATGAATAGTGGGGTCACAATATACAACCAAGGGAAATGAATAAGCAGTGATAAAGATTTCTCAACAATAACCTGTCACAATAAAAGTACTACCACAATAAAACGATTACAATCAAACCAATGAACAATATAAGATAAACCATAAGAAACAGTAACCATTCAACAATATATCCATAACAATAATCCAATCGAGATGCTTATAATCTGTAGTAGGGGATGGCAGTCCCTCTCTATTTCGAGGCCCGGCATACCTCTCAGTTGAACTCACATCTTTTGCCACACGTCCGTTCACGGACTAGTTTGTCACAGAAGCATCGGATGGATATTGTGACTGAGCACAATTCCAGCATTTATAAACATATCATGATCATTTGTGATTCCATAGGAGTATGAAAATGGAATATCATATACACAGTAAATCATAACAGTAAGCCTTTCAAGGCACGGTTCAATATGATAACAATGGTACAATAGTTAATCAATGTCCACAAGATAGAACAATATCACATTGTGGAAAACAATAACATTTGAAACGTTCATGAGTACAAGTTTGGCAGTAATGAATAAACTTGGCTTGGAGACACCATATGGAAGAGAAAGTGATCCACTTACCTCTATCGTGATTCTAGATCAGAAATCCGTGAGTGTACCCTTGCCTTTCGAGTTCCCTATATATTAGTGAATATGTTTTAGAATAGATTCTATTCATCAAATTTTATGCCTTTCCATCATAAGTATTTCAAATACTAATTTAGACTTTACCATTGAGTCCGGAATGCCGAAGAAAGTCGGTTTAGGCTTTCGCGGAATTCCATTTGGACTTTTGTACTAAAAAGGGCAAAATGGTCATTTTGCACTTTTACAGTATTTTATCCTTTGGGGTCCCGTCTCGTAAAACGGACCCCACTATTGGACTCAGAACGTCCGAGATAATAAGTTTTGACTATTCATTTGTCTCATTTGGACTTCATTTGGCCCATATTTGAAATAAGGGCATTATTGTAAAAATTAATATTTTATTAATTTTCCTGTTTGGGCCTTAGTGAGATTTTTCAAAACATTTGGGGCCGGTTCATAATTTCCTAAAGCTGTGGTTTGAACTAATTGGTTCATCAGTCAAAACCCTAAACCGGCCTGATCTCTCACTGAACCAAACGGTTCAGTCAATCTTTGAGAACCAGAACAGGATAACCAGTCCTCCTATGCTATCCGTGGTTGGAATAAGCCCAAACCCAATTCCAACATTTCCTATCCGTGTAACCAAACAAGCCTAATCCATTTAAATTAAAAACCAAAATGACACAGTATCACTTACCCACTTATTTCTGGTCGGGTCCTGACCCGATCCGAACCCAAACCCGGTTCGTCTTAACCCGATAGCCCCACGACTTCACGGTCGTCCTCCCCGAAGCTCTGGTGAGCCTGCATTAGGGTTCCGTCACCTTCTCCGGTGACGGTGACCTCATTCCGACCCTATTTTATCCCGTTTTGAATGCCCTTCTCTTCCTTCCTTCCCAAGGATCCTAATCCCAGTTTTAGTTTTCATTAAAACTCTCCCCATCGTCACAAATAGTGAGTTATTCATCTTCGGCCGATTCTCCGGCCAAGTTCATTTTCCATTTTCATGACGTTTTGATCACGGTTTTGGTCCTAGAATTCTTCTAGTATGTTTCTGCACCTGATTAGGTCAGTTTTAGAAACTTTAAAACAAGTTTTAAACATAAAATTCGTGGAACCCAGATTATCTTTAAAACCTGCAACTCGACATTTCTTACTGATTTCCCAACCGTTTAACATGGTTCTTTTTGCTAAATGTTCCTTATTTTATACTCTACAAGACCCTATAGTTAGATTTAGGTTTCATGCTTCAAAACATAAAAACAGAACTTACACCACTCACCTGTATTTCTGCTTCTGTTTCGGTTGTTACGCCTTTGGACCTCTTTTGCTTCTGTTTTTGAATCCCTGATGGTACTCCTCTTACTCTCAGCCTCTTAGTTTCCTTCGGTTGCTTCCCATTTCTCTCAACTCACAAGACCCGTATACATATATATAAACAATAACACTCACCGCCTCTTTCTCTCTCTACCTTATCACTCTCTCTCTCTCTCTTGCAGTCATCCTTGACTGCAGAGAACCGCCCATTCATTCTCCTCCATCCACGTACCTCACATATATATATATATACACATATATTACATATATACACACACCACCTTTCACCAAGTCGATTGGTGTGGTTCCCAAACACACATACACACACAATGATGCACACACACACACAGTGATGCACACACTGATATTTCCCTTTTTCTTTATCTTAATTTAATTACTTGCATTTATATACATATTACATTACAT
Organism: Nyssa sinensis; assembly: GCA_008638375.1. Taxonomy (NCBI): domain Eukaryota; kingdom Viridiplantae; phylum Streptophyta; class Magnoliopsida; order Cornales; family Nyssaceae; genus Nyssa; species Nyssa sinensis. The sequence goes on along the minus strand of CM018040.1, from coordinate 32,023,280 downwards.
TATACACATATATACATATAAAATACATATTTTTTATACATGTATTTATAACCATATAAATACGTATAATTGTATTTTTAGTCACGTATACATACACTAATATTTTGTGAACTATGCATGTGTACGTACGTATGCATGCATGGGTTGTGGTCCTTAGGGGCAAAATGGTAATTTTTTCATTCTCGCCCCGGACCCTATTGTGGTCCTCAGAATATCCTATATATCTTATATATAATTTTCTAAGTCTTTTGGACTTCATTTGGTATTTGCTTTTGATCATCGGGAAACGCCAATCATTTTTCATTTTATACGTTAACTGTTCCGGAGTCTTAGTTAGCCCTTCAATTTCTATAATTATGCTCATGACAATTTATTAGATCAGATTGGCCTTTATTCGGCCTTTACTTTGCACTTACCATGCTCAAGGGTATTTTGGTCATTTCACGTTTCATGAAATTCTGCCTCTGATTCATCATTTAATCATGTGTACAGTTTCACGAGTGGTTGGGCTTCTATCGGTATCCGTTTCGTCCTATTTAGACTCAATTTGGACTTGTATAGCATCAGGGGCATTTTGGTAATTTCATGTGTTGTATAGCCAAATTTTCGGACCTCAGTTCATAAAATAGACCTAACCATTGGGTCCAGAGTATCTGACATAATTAAAATAGACTATCTTTCATGTTCATTTGGCCCTGGGTATCATTAGGGGTAATACAGTCACTTACCATTTGCGTGTCTTTATTTTTCGGGACTTAATTTCCCAAATCGGACTCCACCATTGAGTCCGTAATGCCCGGAATAGTAGAAATATACTATTCATTTATTTAATTTGGGCTTCGTTTGAGTCATTTAGTGTCCAAGGGTAAAATAGTAATTTTATCTAATAAATAAAATAATTAAATTAATTATTTTATTATTTATTTATTTGTCAGGGGTTTAATTAAATTAATTTTCCAAAATCTGGGCCAGAATACAAATATTTAGATTAGTTGCGGTCAAATTGTAATTAAAAACAGTTTTGGTTTAATTTCCTTTCAATTAGGCCCTTGGACCAGTGGGTTTAATAACCTAAACCCTAGACCGGACCAAATATGTAGTGAACCAACTAGTTCAGGGTAGGCCAGTGAACCGGATTAACATATCTCTCTTCTTCCCAATTCGGCCTCTTATCCATGCTTTGGTTATCCTCGCAATTCCAATTTTAATTCCACAGTCCTGTAACCAAACGGCCTATTTAACTTTTAAACTTACTTTCAAAACGACGTCGGTGCAGTAACCCTTTTATGTTCGGTCAGGTCTCGACCCAATCCAGATCTGACCCATACCCAGTACTATTCATCGTCTTCCCCATGACGATGAACAGTAACCCTAATTTCTAGTTTTCTTTTTCTTCAATTTCATAGATTTTCAAGTACGAATTCCCTCTACTTTTGCTTCTAAATCATTTCTGGAAACCTAAGGATTAGTTTAGCATTCATTTCAAGCCTCGAATCAAGCTCGCACGTTCAGTTCAAAATTGGATAACCGAACCTACAACTGGCTTGTATGCGCTCATTTCTAACCCAAATCTCATGGGGTTTCCTTAATTGTGACCCATGAATCATGGGGTTCAAGTCCCCATTCCCAAAATCAGGTTGGATCGCACATTTGGAGGTGTCCCAAAAGAACCCGCGACTTGTAACTCCAGTTTTAGTGGTCTTTCTTCGAGGGTTTGGGTCACGGCTAGTGATTTTTAGGACACCCATAAGATCTTTTTAAGGTTTCAAAGGTCAAAAACAGGTTTCATAAGAGTCGTTTCAGACCTGCAATTTTGAGGTATGTCCATGGCGGTTTGGGCACTGTTTTTGCATTCTAAGCGCTCTCGGTTAGCCCCTTTTTATCTATTTTCATCCTCTTCTATATTAGGATGCATGCATGCAAAATAAAACCTTTAAATAGTAGGTTTAACACAATTTTTCTAGAGAGAGAGAAACTTCATGGGTTAGGGTTTTTACCTTACTTTGGTGCCTTCCCCTCTTCTTGTTTGGTTGAGGATCTCCTCAGGACTCCTCAACAGCACCATCTTTCTTCTTCTTACATTCCCATGTGAGTTACACACACCATGCACACACAATCTCACTTTCTCTCTCTAGACTCTCTCTCCACTTTCTCTATGTCCGTACACAAAACACACACACCATTCTGATTTCACCCCCCCACTCATATGCAGAACACATACATATGAATATATTAACTCATATATATATATATATATATACACATATAATTATTTCTCTTTTCACGCATGAAAATTGGTTGGTGTAGGTGGTGGTCCAATTAAGGGCTGCCAACTCACTTGAGCATTCAGAAATTTAGATACATATATATATATATATATATATATACATATAAACATTTTATATTTTGTTTATGGGCTGCATGAAATCTTATTGGCTCATTTGAGAGGTAGAGTGGGCCTATTTTGGGTTCATATATAATTATGTTGTATATTTAGTCACAAAGTTATTGGTAGCCCACTTGGTTATTTTTTGGGTGCATAAAGTCTTGCCCCACTTGGTCAAGGGTTCAAATCCCCTTGGCCTCACTTTGGCCATTTTTCACATTTTGGGCTTATGCCCTGTTTGGCTGGCGTAGAATTCTGTTTTGGATTTTTCCTTCATAATTTCTTTTCTGTTGCTCCTTTTTCGAAGCGGTTTCTTCTGTGGATTTCATATTTCAGTTAGCTTCAATGTCAAAGGCCTTGTGTCAGTTATTATTTCCTGGTGGCCGTCATAGTTCGCTAATTCGAGTTTCCACAGTGTTAAAATAACATCATTTCAGCTAATTGATTAGTAATTAGGTCCGGGTATTACACCCTCATTTTTAATTATTTTGTTGGTCTATCGTGACCGTCGAGAGGTTTCCAATTAACTTCCTTAATTATTCTTTAAGCCGGTGCTAATTAATAATTAGCAACTAATTATTAATTAAGCAAGGTCGGGGTGTTATAGGGAAGGATGGGATAATGTAATATTCCGACCCAATTAGGCAAAGTAATTTACTTTAATATTATTTTTATGAGATTAATTACATATTAATTTATTTGACATCTTAAATTGGAACTAGTAGGCCGTAAATGTTAAAAATAGTACACGAAGAGAAATTGGGCAAATTAGCGCGATGCGAGAATAAAACAAACTTAAAATCAATTTGTTGATAAATATGAAATATTTTTGGTCGGATAAAACACGATATACTATGCCACAAAATAAGATTTACAGCGTAAAAATTTAACACACAAAAATTAAAAGTAAGGCGAGAATACTAAAGGTTTTTTAAAAATGATTAAGGCACAATTTGAAAATTTGATGAATAATACCTAAAATGCCAAACGAGGCATAAGTAGAAAAAATGGGGAAAAAAGAGGTCAAAAGAAAGGCCAAAAAGCTTGAAACCTAGACCAAATGAGGAAAAAATTTTATGCTACAAGCACTTTTGTGCTATATAATGCATAAGATATATATATATATGCCCTAATAAGTTTTAATTCTTCACACTCAAAATTAAGGTGGTAGCATGCCATTGGACCACACCTCCACCCAATGGCATGACATGCACCACATCAGCCACATATATATATATATATATATATATATATACATGATGACATATATAAATACATGTCATGAGTGTGGCTGCTATGATTCAGACTTGTGTGTGCTATGACATAGACCATTTATCGTCTCAGACTGTGCGTTAGGTTAGTATGTGATTAAGTATATGTAAAGAGAGGGTGAGATAGAGAGAAAAGAAGAAGAAGAAGAAGAAGAAGAAAAAGAAAAAGAAGAAGGAAGGAAGGAAAGGAAATGGAACCTACAGGCCACTTAGAACAAACCCTAGAGGACTTGGGGAAGATCAGAGTTGAGACAAAAGAAGAGGAGAAGCCATTGTGAAAGTAAACCGTAACCTTTCATTTGTTTCTCTCTCTAGAAAACCATGCAAAAACCTAGGATTTATGAGATTTTAATAGCATGCAGGCATTCTATGTTGATGAGGGATAAAAAGTAGGAAAAAATTGGTGAAGTTGAGCCTTGGAAAACCCTAGAACTAGTGAAATTGAAATAGAGAATAATGAGAATGCAAAATGTGATATTTTTTATCCCTTAATGTTGAATCTTTTATACTTATTTGGTGCCTAAATGTACTCATTATTCTTATAATTTGATTTAGGATGTCAATGGAGGCGCTAAATGCAAAACGAAACTAATTGGGCGATTTTGGACAGTTTCGACATTGCTTTATAATCTGGGAATAACTCTCCCATCTGAGCTCATATTGAGATGCTTTAAGATGCTATGGAACGCCAAGAACCAGTTCTACAATTTTAATGTTTTGAGTTTTGCGAGATTCGGGCTGAATCAAGGTCAAAATCGGGCTTGAAGTTACTGCACTTGCACTGCGGGCATTTTTAGCCATGCGAAATTCTAAAGCGTGAGTCCACGCGATTTATTTTTGGAAATTCTAGATTTGGTGCACGAAACTACCAACTGCAAACACCACTTTCCTAGTTATATTAGGACTTTATTTTGTTTTTAATATTTTCCTTAATTAGTTAAATTTGGATATTTTTATTTTAGGATAATATTTAGAATATCTTTAGGAGTTCTAGTAGGCTTCCAACACTGAATTAATGTGTAAAAGGAGGAGGAGATCAAATTTGATGGCTCTTTCTCTCTCCCCCCCCCTCCCCCTCTTCTCTAATTTCTCCTTCAAGTTTTCATGGTCATGCGTGGCTAAATTTTTATAATTGGTCGAAGGAAATGGAAGTCTCGGAATCAATAAAACTGTAAGATCTAATTTATTTTTATTGTTCAATTTATGCTTTGAATATCGGATGTTCTTTTGTGCTTATTTTCATGATTGTCTCGTTTAATTACTAGGAGGCCTACTAGTTTATTATTCATTGCAATCTACTGCTAGATTAGATATTAAATCTGTAATTGTTTGATCCCTCTAATTTGTGAAGCAACTAAGAATTAATGATTTGCTGCGTCAGAAATTATTAGATCTTAGGAGGAATGTTCGACTAAATTAAATGCAACCACTTGTGCTTGTATTGTTTATCTTCATCAATCTTTCTAATTCCTAAGACTGCTACTAATTAAACCTTTAACGCTTGTCTTGGGTTGTTTAGTAGTTAGGGTTAATTAGATCGTTTGTCTTCTAATTAACTACGACTAAGGAGAGATAGAAAAATAGTTCCAACGGTGAATATTCAAAGTATGAATTGATATATATTTGCATCGATGATCAGCTGTAAAATTCCGATGGTGGATGTTGACTTAGACCAATGCTTGTTCTTTTAATTGAATAAGATACTTTAATTTGAATTGTTCCTTAGTTTTTTTTCGTAAAATTGTTTTCATTATACCCAAACTCCCCATCTTTATTCTCATAGCATAAAACTAGGCTAGATACTCTCCGTGGGAACAGTCCTTACTCCACTACTATATATATATTTTTAGGAGTTTAGATTTTGTTTTTTGGTTGCTTGCGACAACACACCAAATTTTGGCGCCGTTGCTGGGGAGTGATTCTAGTTGATTTTTGTGCTTCTTGTGATCCTTATTTGGTTACAATTTTTTTTCGCTGCAGAGTTTCAGCCACTATTTTGGGCTCTTCCGAGCAGTTTCAGGAACTTTTCTGGCATGCGTGAGACACCACTAGGATGTGAGACACCTCTAAAAGTGTTTCCAACTGGTGGTGACACCAGATAGTGGTTGCCCATGACATTCAAAGCGGAAGACAGCAGCAACACGCAAATCAGATTTTTATTTTGCATCAGAATTTTAGCCATTGTTCTGGATTTTTTCTGAACGGTTTCAAGTAGTTTTTTTTGGTGTGAGTGAGACATTACTAAAATGGGAAACACCTCTAGAAAAGTTCCCTAGTGGTGGTGCCACCAAAGAGTGGCTTCCTAGGCCATGGAAATCAACAAATAGCAATGTTCTACAGTGCAGAATTTTTAGCAATTTACACCTGCGAATTTCTAGTATTTTTTTATTTTTTTGTTGAGAGTGTACAAGTCTCAAACATGTTATGGAAGAGTATGGATCGGATTAGGAGTTATGGTATTCAAGTAGAATTAGTTTTTATTTTGATAGGATTTTAACGGCTTAAAGGAAGCCTAAAATGTGTGATATTTGTCTTAAAAAAAAAAAAAAAAAGAGTTTTAGCGTAGAATTTTTTTTATTTTTTTTTAATTTTTTTTTCATTTTATTTTTTTCATTACTCTAGATTTTTCCTGATTTTTTTCTCATAGTTTATTAGAGTTTCCTTGATTGTTTATTACTGTAACTCGATCTTCTAATCAAGGTGATTTGCAGTGTGATCCAGAAATAGAGAGAACTTTGTGTAGGTTAAAGAGGGAAGCTCGAAGAAATTCTGAAGAGAACTATCTAGCTCTTGATTCCCTATTTGCTCGCGATTCTGATTTAGAAGAGGAGGAAGTCGTGGCTGGAAATCAAACTTTGAAAGAGCTTGCCGCCCTTGATTTGAATCAACAACCATTATGCATAACGTTCCCTACTTTAAATGCTATTACTACTTTTGAATTAAAATCTGGACTAATACATCTCTTGCCTACTTTTCATGGCCTTGCAGGTGAAGATCCTCACAAGCATCTAAAAGAGTTTCACGTAGTATGCACGAGTATGAGACCCACGGGGGTGACTGAAGAGAAAATTAAATTAAAAGCCTTTCCGTTTTCTTTGAAGGATTTGGCTAAGGATTGACTCTATTATCTACCCTCCGAGAGTATTACCACATGGAACGAGATGAAGATGTTATTTTTGAAAAAATATTTCCCAGCTTCAAGGGCGGCCAACATTCGAAAAGAAATTTGTGGTGTAAGCCAGCATAACAAAGAGTCCCTACACGAATACTAGGAGCATTTCAGTAAATTATGTGCAAGTTGCCCCCATCATCAAACTAGTGAGCAGATATTTATCCAGTATTTCTATGAGGGCCTTTACCCCCTGATAGGGGCATGATTGATGTTGCTAGTGGAGGAGATTTGGTGGATAAAACTCCCGAGGCCGCGAGAAACATGATTGCAAATATGGCGGCCAATTCTCAACAATTTGGCACTAGGCTTGACCCTCCATCTAAACATGTTAATGAGGTAACTATTTCCTCTCTTGAGCAACAAATTGCGAGTCTAACTTCTCTTGTTTGTCAAATGGTTGTAGGTAATATGCAAACGGCGAAGGCTTGCGGGATTTGTTCGGTAGTAGGGCATCCAACCAATATATGCCCAACTCTTCAAGAGAAGCCATTGAGCAAGTGAATGCGGCAGGTGTTTTTCCAAGGCAACCGCAAAGGAAATATGATCCCTATTCGAGCACGTATAACTCGGGATGGAGGGATCACCCCAATCTTAACTATGGGAATTCACAAGTAAATCAGCCCGTGACTCAAAACTGCCCAAGTTGCTAGCAATATAAGCAGGCATACCCCCCTAGACAACAACCGGGCCAAACTTCTAATTCTGGTTTGTCTTTAGAAGATATTGTTAAGTCTCGTGCCACTAATACTTTACAATTTCAACAGGAGACGAAACAATTTCAACAAGAGACGAGAGCCAGTATTCAAAATTTGGACAATCAGATGGCCCAGATGGCAACCACAATTAGTCGGTTAGAGGTGCAAAGTTTGGGAAAATAACCCTCTCAAACGGTAGTAAATCCAAGAGAAAATGCAAGTGCAATCGTTTTGAGAAGTGGTAAAAAGGTTGAGATTCTAGTAAAGGAAGCCCCTACATTGTCGAA
>CM018040.1:32007969-32012969 GCA_008638375.1 Nyssa sinensis | reverse complement strand
AGTTATTGCTAAGGATCGTTCCCTGCTGTAAACAAAAAGTGTTAGTCACTACCTGAAACCCACCTTATGCGGATCTCGTGTCGCGGGGCCGACCCAATGGTCGTCTCTATTTTTTTCTTTTCTTTGTATCAATGATAACATTATATAATGTAACTTAATAGTAGATTAGCGGAAGCCTTAATACAAAATATTGTGTAATAACTGAAAACTATAAACTGACATAAACATAACATATAACCACTCTTAGGTGGTGAGTACATGAGAGAGACTCTATTCACTTCTATCATGCTCCTCAACTATCTCCCTTAGCTCCTAAACTCCTATTGTGGATCTGTAGCATTCTCACCTGGAAAAATAGTAAGTGGGGTGAGCTAACAACGCTCAGTAAGTAAAAATCTATCTCCAATACAGGTTAGGGTTAACATAAAAAAAATGTAAACTCAAAGGTAACATGAGAGCTAGTCATGACAACAGTTGCAGTCAACAGTAAAATGCCACAAGGGCTAATGAATGATAAGGCACAATAACAATTATGAGTAACGGTGTAGCATGAATATGGGAAAAGCTCAATGATTACAATCAACATAAATATACTGCCACAATAAATCGTTCACAGTCAAGTCCAATAAACAAGGAACTATCAACATAAAACTATTCTTGGGGAAATGAAAACATCCTATGAATCCAATAACGTCAATATAATAGTCAACCTTAAGTGATGCATTTACTCTGGTTGGCAGGACCTATGGGTCGATTAGCAGGACCTACGGGTCAATTGACAGGACCCGTACCAAGCTGTCACGACCCGAAACCCACCCTATGCGGATCTCGTATCGCGAGGCCTGCTCAATGGCCGTCCCTACTTTTTTTCATTATTGTACCAATGATAATAGTAAATAATGTAACCATCACATTAAAGTGCGGAAGCCTTATTACAAACATTGTTCAAAGATTGGAAATAAATATGACAATAAACTAAACATAACCCACTCTTAGGTGGTGAGTACATGGGAGAGACTACATCATTCTATTGTGTTCATCAACTGTCTCCCTATGCTCCTGACCTCCTACTGTGGTTCTGTAGCATTCTCACCTGAAAAGTATAATGAATGGGGTGAGTTAACAAAGCTCAGTAAGTAAAATCCTATCTCAAATACAGGTTAGGGATTACATAGGAAAATATGAATTCAAAAGTAACATGATAGTCAGTCATAACAATGGTTGCAGTTAACAGTAAAATGCCACAATAGCCAATGGATAATAAGGCACAATAACAATTTTGAGTAACGATGTAGCATAGATATGTGTAAAGCCCAATAATCACAATCACCATGTATATACTGCCACAATAAAATGGTCACACTCAAGTACAATTAATGAGTGAACGGTCAACATTTTAGTCAAACTTAAGTGATGCATTTACTCTGGTTGGCAGACCCTACGTCTTATGGGGCCCGGCATACCCCCCTTTTAACCCCAATACATATAAAATTCCCTCATAACTCCATGCGTAAAAACAGCCCCATCATCATATTTCCATTCACAGTCTCGACCCGTAGGTCCCGTCAATCGATAAAAACACCCCCACCACCATATATCCATTCACAATCTCGACCCATAGATCCTGCCAACTCAAAAAGTAATCGGATGGATATTGTGATTAAGCACAAATCTGACATTCAATTATAAATCGAGATTCTATCGTATATAAGGTATGAATAACATGACATAAGCATACAATGATAGGCATTAGTACAATAAATCAAATCATGAGATATCAGTCAATAGGCAACCACTAGATAGGACAATATCAATGGTGAGATAATAACAGTGGATACATACATGAGTACAAAGTTTTGGCAGTAATAGAAAGAATGTGGCTTGGAAAACCACGTATAAGAGATAGGAATTCACTTATCTTATCAATGCGTCTTAGTATTTCGTGACCTTCCCTTTTCCTTTCGAGTCTCCTATACATCAGTAAACACATTTTAGTTTTAATGTCATTTATCAAGTTTATGCCTCATTATCATGAATATCGCTTTTACTAATTTAGGTTTTTACGATTTCCAATTTGAACTAATTTACCCAAGGGCAAAATGGTCATTTATGTGTTTCTATTTTTTGATTTCTGTTTTCACAATTCTGACCTCACTGTTGAGTCTAGAAGGTTTGAAATAATAAAAATTCACTATTTACTTAACTCAATCGGAGTTCGTTTGACTTACATTTGACTTAGGGGCATTTTGGTCATTTTGGCATCTCTACGGGTATTTTATTTTTTGAAACTTCATCTCATAAAACGGACCTCACCATTGGATCTAGAAGGTCCAAAACAGTAAGTTAACACTATTTATTTGACTAATTTGCACATCAGAATTCAATTTGATATTTAATTAATTTAAATTAATTTATTAAGTTAATTAAATGTAACAAATACATATATTATTTGAGCCCAATTAGATCACATGTGCCTTAGTGGCACAGTAGTCCATTCCTTACGACCTTTTCTTAGGTTGTGGGTTCAAGTCGCAGGGGCACCATTTTTTTCCCTTTGCAAATGCAACCCAAACAGTGGATTAATCATGGAATAGGGGTGGGATATCCTATCCCCAAACAACACATTAGTTGGATTTATTAACCCACTAACCAAACACCCCATATTCCATTTAAACACCATATTATGCATCACGGCACTAGGTAGCCCCTTGAGTGGGTGGGTCGGGTCTAACCCGACCCATTTTGGCCCAACCCAAAAGCAAAACAGTAGCGTTTTCTCCGATGTACTCCAGTTGCCCCCTCCACCATCAGCGACTCGCCGGCGACAATTTCCTTGGGTTTTCCAATGGGGTTCGAACCAACAGGTCATGGGAAACTCATATCCAACTTCCAAAATGAGGTTAGGGGCATCTTGGCTGTTAATTAAGGCGAACACAACAGTTGTTTTCCGGCCAACACGTAATTCCGGCGAGAGGATTTTTCCTCTTTTCCATTCATGTTTTTTCATGGTTTTGGCCCATTTTATCTCCCATTCAATTTATGCACTCCCTAGGACTAGTTCCCCGTCATTTAAACCGAGTTAAATGCACCAAAAATCACACAACCCGATTATCAGTCACCCCTTGTAAATATAGTTTTCTCACTCGTTCTTAGGTCATTTCGCTTGATTCTTTTTCTATAAACTCCTAATTTCATGCTTATTATGGCCCTATTATTCAATCTACAACTCATGCTTTAAAAAATAATAATAATAAAAAAAAAAAGCAGAATTGATCTAGCTTATCCCGTTCTGAGTTGGGGCGCTATATTCTTTCTGAGTCGCCCAGTTTTGCTTCCTGAATCTCAACGCCTCAATCTTGATCTCCCTACTCTGTTTCACTGCTCTTCTTCTCACTTTCTATCAACCCATGCATGGTACACATATATCAGTTTCCCCCCCCCCATGCTTCTACTGTGCCCATGGTTCTTTCTCTCTCCTATCTTTATCCCTTCTGTTGCGCGCAGCCCTGATCACCTCATCCTTTCTTGTTTTAAATTCAAACTCCTAGATCCTCCAGTCACCCCCTCCCTTATCCTCTTTGTTGCATGGATATATATATATATACATGCACACACACGGTCTAATATATATACATATATATTTTTTACACTTGTATAGATATGGCTTTATATACCTATAAAGAATTTTTATTTTATTTATTTTAAAATTCTTGTTTTTTATTTCGGTATCTGTTCATGGCTTGCTTGGCATCACCCGGCATTATCCGTACTTCAAAACTATTGATTTTCCAAACCGTCCATTTTTATTCAATACTAAAATAGAAAGCCCTATCGGCTCAGGTTTACGTGGCTTGATCAATTACAGTCTGGGTCAGGGTGTTACAGTGTTCCTTTTGAATGATCTCTTTTTCAATGCAAGAGTTTTACATGGTTTAAATGCTTTAAAGCTAAATTGTAGAAGCTGCTGAATGGAGTGATTGGTTTTACAAGTCTTATATATTTTAGCTTAAGTTGATTCATTTTTTCTCCACTAGTTTTGATGGCTTTTGAGCTACATTCCCAAATATTTCCCACCTTGATCCTAAACCCCATTACAACCCTTGAGAATTCCTTATGATCTGTGTTATGCATGTGATCCCAGTGGTAGAGAATGAGAAGATATGCATGTAATACCCTGACCCGGGTTAGCACGTATACCGAGGTAAACTGGGTCAGGTACAGTACTATCAGTTGTAACCCGAGCTGTTTAAGCTCCATATTTTGATATCACATGTATTGTACAAATTTAGAAGCTAAAATGGTATTAGTTATACAGTTAGTGCCGAGCAACCCGGCATTATGCCTCGTAATGCATGCATATGTGCATTCCCATGCATATGTACGTATACATATACATGTAGCCTACTTAATATCAGGGTATGTATACGTGGTTAAAAATAGAGTATTATGCACACATATAGATATAAGTATACATGTGTAAATATGTATTATATGTGTATATGTATGTATAGTGTGATGTATTATACATATATAATGATATATATATATATGTGTATGTATATATATATATAAGAAATTAAAAGGAAATAAAGAAAAGAAAAAGGAAACACAGAGGAGAACTGCCAAGCAGGTCTCCATGTGTGTGTGTGTCGGATTGGGCAGTGTGTGTGTGTGTGTGTGTGTGTGTGTTAGTATGTAATATTATATATATATATATATGTAAACATCTTCCAACTCATAAATGCAAGGTTGCATTTGGCAAAGAGAAATCAGAACCCTAGGTCAAAGAAAGGGGCTTTAGAAGGGGGAGAAACCAAAAAGAAGAGGGTTAGGGCGGTGGAGTGTGCGTGTGTATAAAATATATGTGCATATATATATATATATATGTACGCTGTGTAAGATAAGAAAAACAGAGAGGAAGTCAGAAGTTGTGAGCACTGTCAAGTTGAGAAAATTGATTTGGGAAGAACCAGGGGCAAGCCAAAAGGGAGCAAGAGAAG